>JAQZBX010059682.1:0-17468 GCA_029593785.1 Cabassous unicinctus
CAAGGTCAGGCAGTGAAATTCCTCCCACATTGCTCTTCTTTTTCAGACTGCTTTTGGCTATTCGGGTGCACTTACCCTTCCAGATGAATTTGGTAATTGCCTTCTCTAATTCTGTAAAGTAAGCTGTTGGGATTTTCATTGGTATTGCATTGAATCTGTAAATCAGTTTGGGCAAGATTGACATCTTCACGATATTTATAGAATTATTTCTATACCTTTCTTTTCTGGTACCTGAAAATTTTTGTGGCCTGGATGGCTATACTAACTCACTGTAAAAGGAGGTGAGAAGGTATACTAGAGAGGTGGTGGTAATGGAGAAAATAGTTTTGGTTTATTTTTTGGTTTTGGGTGTTTCTTGAATCTTAACCATAGCTCTTGATCCCTCCTGGAAATGCTGCAGTGAAAAAGGGCAGAGAGCTTTGAGAAATACCTAAGAAATATCTTAGAATAAAGGTGGTTTCAATTTTTATATATTGCTGATAAATTTTCAAACAATGATGTTTGAAAATGATGAGCCTTTTTTTCCTAAGAGCAAGAAATATGGGTTATATGTCATTGCTATTTGAATAAAGTGCTCTTTGCAGTCTTAACATTTGGGGAGAAAATGTAGGATTTTTGAGACTTGATTACACCAATATAGGTATAATCTGATGTTCTATAATTGGTGACTTAGCAAAGACCATTTCTTAGAAAAACACAAAGAATGGTCACTCCTCATTCAAATTTTTAATTTCAAGGTGGTTTGGATTTTGGTAAGCCATTTTGACTCTGAAGAGTACTTAAATGAGAAGACCCACTGTCAGTAGACTTTTAGCAAGCCCATCAAATAGTCATTACTACGCAAACATTAACATTAGTGTCTTTCTGAGAAAAGATACCTTTCCCAGATCCATGAAACAAAAATAGATTTGCAGCAAAAGTTGAAAATGAAGGGAGGTCAGGAAAAACAAAAAACAAGAAACAAAACAAAACTGCAAAACCTGTGGTTTAGTTAGGTTTCTTCTGCAGGAGCACTTGATTTCTAGTGTGTTTATGCAGGATGGTAGTTCTATTTCATAGCAATTCAAAACCAAAGTTGCTAGCACCATTTTGCTGTTGTGCAGTTAAAATTCATAGAGTTCCATGAAATGTAAGTACATGGAAAATGTCAAATAATGCAGGACAAACAGTCTGATGAGTAGCATTCCAATAGGAAAAGAAAGGAAATATAGTCTGTATCCAGTCTTAACCTGGGTATCAGGCTGGCCCTGCCCTCTTGCAGTTCAGAGGTTGGCTGCTAGGCTCCTAACTCCTGGCATTTGACAGCTATTTTTCTCTAGTAGCTTGTTTTTCTTTTTTTTGTTTCAGAAACCATCATGTTTCAAAAAATGCACAAAAGCAAAAGGAAGAATAATCACTAAACAGAACTAAATACTGTTGATATTTTGGTATATAACTGTACAGGTTTTTTTCCTATGCATGCTTATACTTTTAAATTTTTTAATCAAAAGTGAGGTCCTCCTTTACCCACTACTTTGTAATAAACAGCTTATTTAATAACATAGAGAAAAACGGTGCTCACTGGAATTCAGAGACTGATGATTGCAGGCAGAAAGTTTATTGGGAAGTTCTCCCAGTGGAGGGGGTCTGAAGAATAGACTTCAGCCCACCCCTGGAAGGTGGTGGATAAGACTTTATACAGTACATCAATAGGGAGGGAAACTGAGTACAGCCTGGGGCCAAATGGCTAGAGGGCAGTGGGCTAGGAGGTAGGGTATTCTTGGAATGTGGGAGGGGTTGGTGGTGCCTGGGCTGCAAAGGGGTGAAGGCCCTTATCTGCTCCACTGCTCTATGGCTCCTTTGCTCATTCTTGGGAGGGGATGGGCTGCCTCCTAGCCTGTAGAAGATGGCTTGCTCAATGGGTCAGGTGGGTTATGGCTGGAGGCTGCCTATCTTCAATTTATGTCACAGGGGTATTGATTCACAGTCTTAGGACCTGTTAATCATTGCAAACCTCATAAGGGGGAACCTCTAACATTCCTAACTCTTTGGTTATATATATACATATGATGAAGGACTTACATAATGGGAATACTAGACAGAATGGAAGGGTGACGGGATTCAGGGCGTCGACTCAGTCTGGCTACTTCCTGCTGTTATGGGGTGGTGAAGGGTTCCCATCCATTCAGTCCACTGGGTTCTGATTTCTGGTCCCAAAGAGGTTGGTACTGGCACTCATGTAGCAAGAAGATGCCATTCACATATTCCTTAGTTGTTGATTGTACGATTCAGCATGTGAATCAGATAGGAAGCTGTAAGAGACAAGGACCAAAAAGGAGAAGCAACAATACTATCAGTAATGGTGCTAAAATAGACAAAAGGATTGATTTTAGGGGTGAAGAGAAGTAAGAAAGAAATGAGGATAGCCATGACAGTTCCCATAGTTATTATCTTGGGCTCTCTGAATGATTTCTATGCTTTCTTTCAAGACTTTAAGATTTTCTTCTACCTGCCCAGTTTTGTCAATATAAAAACAACAAGTTTCATTTATGATTGCACAGGTGCTTCCCACGATCTTGTGATATTCTCATGGTTGGTTTTGAGATTAGTTACCTCCTGTTGGATTAGGGACAGGGGTGGGGTTTAGGGTCATTTGTTATTGGGGCGGGGGAGACCTACTGGCTCCGACTGGGGTCGCAAGGGGTTATTTTGCTAAATGGGGCTAACATTCCCAACTCTTTTTTTTTTCTTTTTCATCTGTCTTGCAACTCTTTTTGATATAGTTGAGTGGAGAGGGACAGCGGGAAGATGATTGTCGATCATCTGGTTGCTTTCTGCTGTTATGGGGTGTTGTGGGATTCAGTTATTGTTCCCCTTTCGGTGCTGAGATATTGTGGCTTCTGGATCAGTGGCTGGCACTGTATTTTTGCAGCAGGAGAAGATCATGTACGTGAGCCTGGGTGACATCTCGGACGGCTGTTTGAATAAACTGAGTTATTACATGGAAGATGTATGGACCTGTTGATGTGAGGAGAATGAGAGTTATAATTGTAGTAAGGATAGGAATTAATCATGAAATTTACAGTGGGCTGTGAGGTTATCACCTCCAGTGGTCTGAGGAGAAGGATTAATAAGATTATATATTTAGCAATGTCTTTGAGTGATTTTTATTTTTCATGGATTTAAGATTCCCATCTGCATAGGCCTACAGTTAAAATAATTTTATTTTTTCCAAGTTTGTATAGTTTGAAGCATAGGCAACAACAATTTATTATTACTTTCTCTTTTTGGGCTGTGGGGTGGCTGGCATTTTAACTCGTAATCTCAATGCCTGTATTGGTTCTGCTGTTAGCATCTTAAACTTAGTCCTTTGTTGTAAGAATCCGATTACAAGAGTCCCGTTGCAGTGTCCGTAGCACTGAAAGCATACCTTGCCCCTTCTGATAGCAGGAGGGGACCAATGTCACAGTCATTGGAGTGAGCATGAAGGGCACTTGTGGGTGATGTTTATGAGCTGCTGGTGAGTGACAGGCAGTTGGAACTGCTGGGCTAGGCACCACAAGGTCTGGAATCAACGATACTTGACTTTTCGGTGGAGCCACTCTGCTACTTTTGGGTCTCAATTATATGGCTCTGGATCTTCACGAGGGCATTTGGCTCAACAGCCCCAAGAGAGGTGTTAGAGGAGGGGGCAGGGACATGATGGACAGTTACCTGTTGCTGCTGGCAGGCATCCCAGATGTTCTTCCACAGATCTCTCTTCCCCACAAAGGGCAGCCCATAACAGTTCATTGTTCCTGTCTTGTACTTTGGCTTCTTCTCACAATTGTGACTAAAGCCCAAGGGGTATTTATTTAGAAAGTTGCCTCTGCCACAAACCCCACCCAAAGCGAATATTGGTACTGGATACATCCAATTTACAGAGTAAATTAAGGTTCACCACCCCCCTTACTGCTTAAACTTGTGTTATTGCCCTTTTTACTCTTTTTTTCTAAAAAGCAGCCTGCTTGGTGCGGGGGAGGGGGTCTCATTTACATGCACAACCTTTTCTGATTAACACATATAATGGTTTTAATACCTGAGCTAAATGAGGGATGAAGCGTTTTCAATACCCCAACAATATAATAAACTCTATTAGAAAACATTGTACTTTATCAATTACATCAGAGGTTACAGTTTTTGTTTTACTTAACAACATTTAAGAATTTGATAGACAGCCAGGACTTTGTAGATTGTCCCAGTTTTTTGCCCATCTCAGGCTCTTCAGATAAGATACCATTGTCTCTGATGCTTCTTTTAATTCTGAAAAAAAAAAAAAAAAAGGCATTACTGGTTAACATAATATCACCAATAGGGTTATAGCCACAGGTTTTTCCACGTAGTCAGGATCTTTTCCACCAGACCAGGACAGATGGTTGGGCTATGCACACAGCCTTGGGAAGCACTGAAAAATCCACTGTTGGTCTTCTCACACAAAGGTGAATGCAGGCTGATTTGACATGCCCAAAGAGATACTAAAGAAAGGCTTAGCAAGTTTTAAAACAAAGTGATAATGACATAGCCGGATATTATTTTTGCAATAAACTTGCAATATTTGGGACTGCTGCAGACAGCAGTGGTTTTACTTTAATTCACGATAATCTACTGTTATGCACCGCCTCTGGCAACCTTCAATGGCCACTCTTTTTCTGCAGCCACATTGCTGCTTCTTTAGTGGAGGAGGGGCAAATAGATGAACACGAGCTAAAGCATCTGCCTCTTGACTTCTAGGCGGAGAGATTGCTTCTGTGACACACACCATTTTTTAAAAAAATAATTAAAACCATGATTAACAACACTATACTTTATCTAATATTTTGCTAAAACACTTTTAGATTTTCAGGAATTTTATGCACTCTTTAAGTATTCATATGAACATTTCACTGATACAACTTTGATTAACAGAGGGTTAAAGAATCTATTTTAATTTCATAACACTTTTAAACACTTTCCATTCAATTTATAATATATCAAATGAACTCAACTATTCTATTATTTCACTTTTGCCCAAGGTGAAAGATATTTTTCAGGATTTGAATTTGAGAAAACAGGTTTGAACATTATGTTCTTTTAAAAGTGATAAGATTTATTTTTCTTAAATAGCCAAGGAAATAATAAGGTTAAAGTATAAGAAGAGATTTTTTCTTTTGTATACTGATTAGTCAAGAGAAAAACATTTTGCAAACTTTTACTGAAACAGACTACTGATTTGGGGAATTTTGTTATTTTAACAGAGAAAGAACAAAATTTTAACTTTGTATCTGTATTATTTTCTTTGTATCTAGCATACTATTTGATATTACAGCTTTCAAAACTTTATAGACCCAATAAATTTTACTCAACTACAAAAATTTCTTTTTCTTGAACTTTCTGCACTTTCTGTATTCATTCAGGTTTTGTTTTATATTTTAATTTTTCTTTATAACAGTCATTTTATTTTAGGACAAAATTACTGTCTTTTTCTTTAATGATAAAAATGCATTCTATACACACTACATACATAAGTTAATAAAATGATTTTGAGAACTGTCTCAAAGCAAATTTCTTATAACACACAATTACCATGATTACATTAATTAACAGGTATTTTATTTTAGCAGTACAGGAAAAACTACTTTCCCATTATTTTATGAAAACCTAAGATTCCCAATGGAATCAAAACTTTCTTCTCCCTATCACCACTTTAATATGCAGATTGAGGTGGCCTCTGACAGGTTTTCCTGTTATGCATCGATTCAGTTTCTGTTTAATAATGACTTCCTGTAATTAGCCATTTGAATATTTCAGTTTAAGCAATACTTCTACAAACTTCCTATAACTATTCATAACCACAGAGTAGTTACTTCATTTCAAGACAACCTTCGCCTTCACAGAACACATTCCCTTACTTAATGCTACAACAATGCCTTCTATAACTTGCCATATGCATTCAAGTTTTGCCCTACATACTTCCATTCTGATTTTATGAAAAGCAGCCATCTTATCTTTGGATAAAACACACTTTCTTGAACAAACTTATCAAATTTCAGTCAGCACTCCTCCAAACTTTTAACTTTTTGCACATCCTTCATTTCATTCTGTGAAGAAAAATAAACTATTCTTATCAATTTAAGCAAGAACTGTTTTTATGAAGATATTTGTAGTAATTTCATTAGTCAAGTATAATTTTCATCACTTTAAAGATTTAATATACATAATGCAAATTTATCTTATTAGCATTCATACTTATTTATTAATATAAGTGCTTATTTAATTTTTGGCCATTTGAATAGAGCTCTTTTAAGAATTTTCATTTATTAATTTAATATTACCATCCAGAGGTATTAAAATATATACTGGCACTGAACATACAGACAAACACAAAAAGAGTTAAAACACACCGACAGGAACATAAAGCTCATTAACTTGACTCATAATTCTTACTCCTTTGGTGTGGCTATTTTTAAGCTTTTCATTATTTTATATCTTTGATTTTACTGCTTTTAAAATTTTTAAGTCTTGGAGAACTTGGAAATCAAAAGTGCCATTTTCCAGCCATTGACTTTCATTGTCCAATTCCCGTTGCTGCCACACAGAGGTGGAATAGAAAATGAGCTTTTTAAGTCTGATATCTCCTTCCAGATTTAGAGTTTTAAGGTTATGAAAGAGACAACCCAGAGACATGGTTTTGGGCGGGGGAGCTGAAATTGAATTCCCCATTTTAGGTGGTGTGGGTGAGACTAAGGATCTCTAGAAAGGAAAACTTGTTTTTGGAAACACTTTTACTAGTAATCAGCAAAAGTTAGGAATATTTGAACATTGTAAATGCAGTTAAGCTTTAATTTAGCAGTTTAGATAGACAGGTATTTAACACATATTTTGGATCACTGCTTTTTAGGAGTACACTTAGATAGACTTAGGAGTTAGCTAAAAGCTTACTTGTAAGAGGTGAGCAATTATAGGTACGTCAAGTAAGATTATTAGGGACAGCTGGGTATTGAAATTTTTGATAAAATGAGAAGGATCAGAGGAATAGGATCTGAGATGGTGTTTTATTTGGGAGATCAGAGAGGAGAAGGGGATATGAACGTGCATAATGCCTTCTGCCTCAGCCACTTCCTGGAGAGGGAAGAAAGGAGCTGGGGAAGGAGGCTGGAGAGTGGGGAATTGGGCTTGAGAGCAGGTGGTGGCTGGGGAGATGGGAGCAGGTTCAAGGGGAGGTGTGGGGGAACAGGAGGAGAATGGAGTAAGTTCAGGAGGGCGCTGATGAGGCATGTGGCAGTGCAGGAGGGGCGTGATCGGAGGGATCAGAGTCGGAAGAAGTGTTTTCTGTGTGCAGAAGGCGGGGAGGGTTGGGGAGGGAAAGCAAGCCCAGGCCCTAGCACCTATATGAGGAGGGGAGAAAATTGGGGTGGAAGGTGGTGACGACGAGGAGAGGAATGAAGGGGAGGAAGAAGAAAGCTTTTGAAGAGGTTTTTGGTGTAAAAGAAGAATTTGGTAAGAAGAACAAGATTGACAGAGGGAGGGGCAGTTACAAAGATAAAAGAAGACCTAAACGTAAAGAATTTGGGGCCCCTTGCTGCTGTGCTGGATAAAGTTCTTTAAGTTTTGGAGAACTTGGAAATCAAAAGTGCCATTTTCCAGCCATTGACTTTCATTGTCCAATTCATATTGCGGCCACACAGAGGTGGAATAGAAAATGAGTTTTTTAGGTCTGATATCTTAAGGTTATGAAGGAGACAACACAGAGACAAGGTTTGGGGGCGGGGGCTGAAATTGAATTCCCCATTTTAGGTGGTGTGGGTGAGACTAAGGATGTCTAGAAAGGAAAGAACTGGGGAGATTCCAAGTGAGACAGGCATCCCTGATTCAGTCGGAAATCACCCAAGAAAACAGGAGACTACACTTGGAGACAGATGTCTCTGGAGCCACAGGGTCTCTTCCCACGAGGACACAGGCTTTCCGCCCACCTTGGCCCTCGGAGACAGTGAGGATCACTTGACCTAGTGCTAGGATTTTTGGTTTTTGGTGGGTTGTCCTGGACAACGGAAAAAGGAGAAAGAGCGAGAGAGCAGGATCCTCCAGTGGAGTAATCCCTGACTCACCCAGCAATGATTCAGTGTCCAGTGTTGGATGGATTCTCTTGGCAGCAGCAGGGCAGAGATCCCTCACCAATCATTCAATCTCAGTGACCTCTGACCCAAGTTTTTCAGCACCAAATGTTAGAGAAAAACGGGGCTCACTGGGATGTGGAGACTGATGATTGCAGGCAGAAAGTTTATTGGGAAGCTCTCCCAACAGAAGGGGTCTGAAGAATGGACTTCGGCTCACCCGTGGAAGGTGGTGGATATGACTTTATATAGTACATCAATGGGGGGCGGGGAGAACTGAGTACAGCCTGGGGCCAAATGGCTAGAGGGTAGTGGGCTAAGAGGTAGGGTATTCTTGGAATGTGGGAGGAGTTGGTGGTGCCTGGGCTGCAAAGGGGTGAAGGCCCTTATCTGCTCCACTGCTCTATGGTTCCTTTGTTCATTCTTGGGAGGGGATGGGCTGCCTCCTAGCCTGTAGGCAATGGCTTACTCAATTGGTCAGGTGAGTTTTGGCTGAAGGCTGCCTTTCTTCAATTTATGTCACAAGGGTATTGATTCACAGTCTTAGGACCCGTTAATCATTGCAAACCTCTGCAAACCTCATAAGGGGGAACCTCTAACAATAGCATGTATCATTAATTACATCACAAAAATAAAAGAAGTGCACTATCTAAGTGCACGCACACACATAAAGAAAATAAAATAAGAATAAAGAAAACAAGAGCGTCTCCACAATAAGACAGGTGACTTCCTCTAGCCTCTAGATGCCCAACTCTGTGGAAGATCTCAGTCCTGATCCCAGTGATTATCCTTGCTCCTGCCATTATGAAAATTTCTGCAATCCAAGATAATACAGAAATGCTTCTGGAGCAGTTTGTACTTTTTGTTTTGTTTTATTTTGTTTTTAGGAAGTCCTGGAACCTAGGACCTCATATATGCAAAGCAGGCACTCAACCACTGAGCTACACTGCCTCTCCCATCTTAAGTTTTAAAATCACAACATGCACCTGCTAAACACTCACTGGATATATGGAAAAATGACTCTGGCGATGTATAGCCTATTAATAGATTTAGCCTCAGCAGTCATGCCACATCTCAAACTGGGATATTTGTTACACAAACACAGTGTGTGCCTTGATGCAAGATCTAGGACAGCGTTGGTTAAAGGTATGGCTCCCAAGTCAGAATTCCTGGTTTGTATCCTTACTGCTAGTTAGCTGTTTATTCGATAATAAGCTTCCTATCTGACAGAGCTAATAAGAGGTTGAAGTAAGATAATGCAAGTAAAAAGCTTAATACATTTTCTGGCATA
The DNA here is from genome assembly GCA_029593785.1 of Cabassous unicinctus. Lineage (NCBI taxonomy): Eukaryota > Metazoa > Chordata > Mammalia > Cingulata > Chlamyphoridae > Cabassous > Cabassous unicinctus. Next base: position 9,400 of record JAQZBX010059682.1, read on the forward strand.
GAGATGTATTCAACAAATGTTAGCCATTATTAATATTTACCTTTAGGCCTATAAGTGCTGTGGGGTTGCCTAATATTTTGTTGTCCAGAGTCCACTTTGAGAGAACTACTCATATGCTCAATTCATGTGGTTTTATGGGAGACTGCTGCTGCCCTCCAGATCCAGGGCCAGGAGATACAAGACCTAAACCCAAGCTATGAAGTGCAATTCTGAAACCTGTGTTACAAATACTGGGGGAAGCCTTACATGCCCTGGCCCCTGCTTACCTCTCTAACTCATCTCCTCCTATGCTCCCCTCCTTCAATCAGCTCCTGCTATGCTAGCCTTTTTGATGCTCTTAAAACTATCAGACATATTCTCTCTAAATTATTTTCTCTAGGCCTCTTCATGTCTCTGTTCAATTGTCTTCTTGGAGAGGACTTCTCTGGCACACTCTATCAAAAATATTCCCTTTCTATTCTCTTGCTCTATGTTAATTTTCTTTAAAGTACTTATCTCTAGTTTATGTTTACTTGCTTATTATGTATCCCACCCCACCACCAGAATATAAGCTGTGTAAAGGCAAGGATTTTCTTTGTCTTGTTCACAGTTGTTTCCCAAGCATCTAGAACTGTGCATTTTGTGTAGTAGGAGCTCAGTGAGTTCATTTAGTTTATTAATGAACTAACCACCCTTTGGAAACGGAAGCACTGGTTTTATTTTTGCTTTTGTTTTTCAGTTTGGGTTGCTAAACTATAAGAGACCAGGGTTGCCATAGCAATTTCTCCATCTTTTGGAAGAGAGCCTGCCTATGGGCCAACACAGAGGAAAGCAAAGACAAGATGTTGAGAAAGAAATTCCTGGTTTCACTGTTTGAGCTCCTTGATTCAGCTTACACCTAAAGCTCTTCAATTATATGAGCAAATAAATCCACTTTCTGCTTAAGCCATTTCAACCAGGTTTCTGTCACTTGCAACCAAAAAGCATCCTGATTAATATGAATGTTTACCTCCACATTTCTTAATTGTGTAAAGGATTTGACTCTAAATCATATTCACACCTGCAAAACCCAAAATGTTAACTCCTTAACCTGGTACTTAGCTCGGGAACACGATCTGTTCTCTCCCCTCATGTAACTTACAGTCTTGTAAAACAGATGTAAATGAGAACTTTCACTACAATGAGTGCCATATAGAGGAGGAATATTTAACAGCAAGGGAATCATACAAGGAGGCACATCTGCCTTGGGGCAGTGGAGTTAATGGGTTTGGACTAATAAGGAGAAATATTTTCTGAGATGGGGGATGCAGAATCTGCCCAGACCCAAGCTCTGTACAAGCAGTCCACTGCATGAACCTGCGTATTCTTAGGCCATGGCCTTCTGTTTCTGTGAAAAGTCAGTACTCTCTTTTTGCTCCTATTATGTTCTTACCTTCAGTTCAGTTAAGAAGTGAGTCTATCTAGCTCCTGTTCAGCTCCAGCACTCCCAGTGCTACCTCCAAGACAGTCCTCTGGGGTCACACCATTTTCACCCATTTCTACTAATCCTTGCCACTTTGACTCAGATGTTTTCTTTTGCTCACACAGGTCCTCTTTCGGATCGCCTTGATTTTTTTGCTCGGCTATGGGCAGCGCTGCTGTGTCTTGAGCACATGGCTTAATGTTTTTGAACTTATAAACTAAAACACTCAAATAGCATCCTCAGGTCACAGAATAATTGTTTTAGGGCATTTGGGCCATTGGTAAGTCGAGTGTTTTCTCCCACCCTGTTAGCCAGCCTCTGGTGCAGACAGCCTGGTTCTTGCTGCTCTAAGATAAGAAGAGGGACCTGGGCTGGCAGAGTGCCTCACCCATTTGTTCCTACTGTGCTCAGTAATGCTTGGCTCTCTCACTGCTGAGCTTCTCCCCCACACCCAATAAAGTCTCAGCCCTCTGTAAAGGGAACCTATTCCCAAGTTGAAGCTATGTCTGGAAACTGTGTAAATAGGTGATGGTGAAGGCAGGTAGATAACATGTTTTAAGTCCCTTATCTTTGCTCAGGTTAGAGAGCACCAGGCTTTTATGTATACAAACATAATTTAACATATATTACTTAATTACTTACTTAATTGATTATGTATTTGTGTATCTGTATTTCTGGACTAGGGCATGTGAATGAGTTGGGGTTTTTTGGTTTGTTTGTTTGTTTTTTCTAGTTAAACCAAGACAATTGATGAATTATACCCACAAAGGTAACTTTAGCTATGTGAAAACCTTAAAGGTTTTAAGGAAATAGCCTTTATATTGAGATCCAACCTTTCTCACTGGGAGGTATTGAGATGAAGGTCTTTAAGAGAAAAAAAACATTTCAAAAACAGAACAAAACAATATTTCAACTGGGAGTGATCTCAGAAGTCATCTTTCCTCACTTTTTCATTTTGCAGTAAAGAATACTACACCCCAGAGAGGTTACAGGACATGGCCTCAGTCGCACTGAGACCTATTGATAAAAATCTCATGACCCAATTGTAGAAGGGGCTGGGCTGCCGATGGTGCCTGTCTTCCTCCTCAAACACGTGGGTGCTGGGTGAGGGATGCCCTCTCCTGCTCACATTAAACAATAGTGGTCCTGCTGACATCGACATTTCATCTACGAGAGATCAAAATGGCTAAAAGAAAAGGAGAAGCAGCAGCAGAGTTGGGGCAGAACCAGATAGGTAGAGAGGGATTATGGAATTGTCTCCCTGCATAACTGAGAACAATAACCCTATTCAGGGAGAAGGAACTCTGCCTGGATCAGATTGGAATGAGGGAGGGCATACAGGAGGACTTCTTTAATCCAAACCTCAAAGCGTGTCAGACCGTGGGCAGGAGAAGGCTGGACTTAGTGACCCTATAGAAGGCTGTGCTTAAGTAGAGGTAAGACCTGTCCCCTACACTGGATGAGGTTGGACTCTCTTTGCATTGATGTGCCAGCGTACAGTTCATTATCCACATGGTTTGTTCCGAAAATACCTCCCACCTGTGGAAAAAGCCCTGTTGTGCTTATTGTAACAGCCTTATGGTTAACACAAGGAGGAAAACAGGAAACGGAACATGTATGGCAGAAGATAGTTCTAAGCAAACGATTCCCCTCAAGATCTTTCATCCTTGATGGAGCCAGAGTGTGAGGCCCCTTAAAGAGAAAGGGGTACTTCTTAGAGTAGTTGTCCTCCTGGGAGCCTCTTCTTTCTAAAAAGACTCCTCTTCCTTCAGTTGATTCCCCAGTGGAATCAACAAACGTGCCCAGAGACTGGAGAGCCAAGAGTTCTGATCCTCTCATCCCCTTTCTGCCTCATCTCCCCTCACTCCTGCTGCTCCAATGGAAGTGTCCCCTATTGTACCTCAGTATGTGTCCCCAGATCCCCTAACTCCATAGGTAGCCTCAGCAGCAAAGCCATCTCTGCCGTCTCCCACCAGGAAGAGCTGTGGGAGAACTCCAGGCACATCCAGAGCTGGAAGAAGAGGAGATAAATTTCATAATGAGAGATGCAGACCTTCGGGTATACATATGGGAGGCAAGTTCCCCACCATGCCAGGCAGGAGAGGATAAGGAGAGTACTACCTTGAGAGGTGGGGCCTGAATGCTGATTTCTGCCTCTACCACAGAGCTGCCTGACCTTGTGACTGCTCTGGTCCTTAGTCTCCTCAAGTGTATGATGGGAGGACTGGAAGAAAGTCTTTTCCATTGTTTGTGGTCCTTCATTCCTTGAGTCCAAAGGTAAATATCTATATCGTTTACATATTGAAGTTCCAAGTCTTTTGAATTCCATTGAAGATACTTCTATTCTGGCTTAAATTTTCTTTTTTTCTGTGTCATCACCCACCTCCTCCCAGCCACATGGAGAAACGTGTGCTTCCAAACACACAGTGGTCTGCCATATGTCTCTACTTCTCCTTATGTCCTTTATTCTATCTGAATTGCCCTTCTCCCTTCTCAAATGAAAAAACCTCTTACCTTTAAAAGTCCTCCCCAATATAATCTTTTCACTGAAACCTTCCCTGATTCCCTGCACTCCACCCCTTTCCTCTTGCTCCCGAATAAATCTGGCCTCACCTCTACTCTAAGCACTTAGTGTCTGCTTTGTATTACAATTGTTTGGGTTGCTCCTCGTGAGCATAATTCTCAGCAGTTAGAGCGTCTTCCACAAAGTCCTCGATTTAATCACTCTGTGTGTCTCAAGAAAAAGCCAGGCCATGGCTGCAACTGCAGTGAAGGCTGTAGAGTCCTGGTTCCCATCTCCCTCAGTGCCCTGCCTTCCTCTCTTACCAGCTGTTTTCTTTCACATAGGAGAAGTGGTCAATAATTAATCCACAGTGATAAACTATCAGAGTAGCTGGGGCAGGTGCACTGCCCCTTAAGTAAAGATGGGAGGCACTGGTGTCTGCTCTAGAGGTAAGTGATGGGGAGATAGGGAAGGTTCCCTTAAAATGGATGAAACCAAGAGACAACTGAACCAGGCTAAAGTGTAATTAATTCTTCTTTAATCAGGATCCACAGACTCTGAAGTCTCTAACTTTCTGCAGATCCCCTGGGCAATATCTGATTTCCATTTAAGAAGACCCAGGGCTGGGGCTTAGGGTGGGAAAGGACATATTGAAACTGCCTGTGCTCTGTCCTTGAGGCTGCGGAAAGCTGTGACAGTGCCAGGAGGCTGAGATGGAGGTGCCAGGGGAGGTGGAGGCCAAGGCCTGGGGCCCATCTCTCTGTGTTTTGGAGCCCAGACTACTGACAACTCCTGGTGGTTTCACAGGGTAGGTCAGGGCCACGCTCTGGGAAAGTGGAACCTGGGCCTGATTGGCCTCAATCAAGACTCAGATGTCAGAACCTCTTTTTCTTCCAGCTTTTGCTGTGGGGGTTCTGAGGGTGGGATTGGCAGAGAGATGGGAAGTCTTACAAAGCAGGAATTTTCTAAAGGAATAATAAACAGCACAGCCTAGAAAGTTTTTTGCCTTTTTGCACTTGATCTATCACATGAGGTGAAATTTGTTGTGTGAGTAGGAGGCTGAAATTGGGAGTTTTGTATAACATTTCACTGGGGAAGGCCTTTTTTGAGGCCCATAAAAGCACAGCCTTTGACAGGTTTGAGTGGCTGCTCATTGGATCATAAAATCTCCTAAAGACTGCAATCTAAATTGACTTTTGTCTCCAAGGAGTTACCTGCACGTAGTCCAAGGCCTCTGCCCTAAAGAGGACTCAGAGCCCTTTGTGAACCTCTCAGGGCTATTTGGTGAAAATGATTCCCAAAGCATTTATGAGAGGTTTGCTGTGGTGCCTGAGGGCTGAGACCCTGAGGCGAGAGTGGCTTTCTCTGCTCTTCCTTGAGAAGCAGCAAACAGATGAGATTTGCTTGGCAGGGAAGCCTCCTACAGGCAAAGGCTCCCTCTTTCCCCAGCAGCCCTGAGAAGGGGTTGGCCTGGTGAACCCCCCCCAGCCCTTCCTGTCTTAGTTCTTGTTTCTGTCTGTGCTGAGCCCAAGATGCTCCTCCCACTTTTCTCTTTGTGGAAGCCAAGCCCCTTTGTAATCTGTATAAGGTCCCCATCCCCAGACTGAGTGACTGCAGAAACTGGTCTGCCTTCTGCTATCTTTTGGAGACCCAGGTAATCTGCCCAGGAGCTCATCTTAGGGGCTCCTTCTGCTTGAGGGCTGGAGAGGAGGGAACCAGGGTGGATGAGACTAGCATAGAGAAAGTTTGGGCCAGGAAATCATCACCCAGGAAGGGAAGATTTGGGAGTAGCCAGGCTGCAGAGAACCCATGAAGCTGGAGAAGGGGGAGCCCCCAAGTTGGGGGAAGGGAGCATCTGTCTTTGGAACACAATGGAATCCCTTTATGGTGCCAGTGGCAGGCACTGAGCTGAGTGTCCCTTGTGTTGTTGGACAGCAAGACTCTGTCAACCATGATCCTAGATGTCATGATGGTTCCACCAGGATATAATTTGGCTCATGGTTTATTCAAAATGATTGTCTAATGAGCAGTTGAGAGCTGGTATGACTGTTCATTTTTTCAAATCTATTATAGGTCAAAGAAACTCAACTATCTAAGGACAGGATTGATAGGATTTTAGATCACTCCCTCCCTCATTTTTGTTTGTCCTGTGAAGTAGCCTCAGGTTTAGGCAATTCACCTAGAGGAGAAGGAGGCCTCTCTCTAGCAAGTGGGAGTAAAATGCTCTTGGAGAGGGTGGTGTATGAGTGGCTCATTACTTGGTTAATCTCTCAAGAAGAGGGACTTACATCTGGCTGGACTGAAAGGGACACTGTAAGCCAGGGCAGCCACCAGTGGGAGCTGGGGTTTTCTACTAAGGGGATGCTTTTCCGTCTCTCCCTTTCCTAGTAGGCTCCTCCAGGCGAGTGAGGCCACCATGGCTCTGGAGAAGTCCCTTGTCCTGTTCCCACTGCTAGCCCTGCTGCTGCTGGTGCTAGAGGGTGCTCAGCCTTCCCTGGGCAAGGAGTCCCCAGCCATGAAGTTCCAACGGCAGCACATGGACTCAGGCAGCTCGTCCAGCAACAGTTCCACCTACTGTAACCAAATGATGAAGCGCCGGAATATGACACAGGGAAGTTGCAAGCCAGTGAACACCTTTGTGCACGAGTCCCTGCAAGATGTCCTGGCTGTCTGCCTCCAGGAAAGTGTCACCTGCAAGAATGGGAGGTCCAACTGCCACAGGAGCCACTCTGGCATGCACATCACAGACTGCCGCCTAACCAGCGGCTCCAAGTACCCCAACTGCGTGTACAGGACCAGCGAGAAGAATATGCACATCATCATAGCCTGTGAGGGGAACCCATATGTTCCTGTCCACTTCGACGCCTCCATGGAGGTTTGCACCTGAGGCCAGAGTAAAGAAATGCCCCCACCACCTCATCATTGCAACCCCTGCCTCTCTCCTCTTCCTTCTTTGCCCTGAGAGAAATCATTCAAATGCCAGTTCTGCCCCAACACACACAGGCTTCCCTGTTCTGAATCTTGCCCCTTGGTGGATATTGGGGTGAGGTGTGGGTTGTGAGGTGGACCCCATATGTTAACCCCTTCACCGCTTCTCTCAATAAAACGCAGTTGCAACCACCTAGATTCCTGGAAACGTCCCTATCCAGGGACTGTTTCTGTAATTGCTTATCTGCGAGGGGAAGGAACTGTAGATTTGACTAGCTTTTGGTGAGCAGTGAATGGAGTAATTAAACACTACTCTTTGAACTCTTGGTTTTTAGTGATCTGAGGTAAGGCTTTTCCTTGTAGAGTCCTTGATTCCAAGTATAAAGCAGTGAAATGGAGACTCTTTTCAATAAAAGAGGGTGAAAATGGCCAAGGACTGTCATGGTGGGTGGACTGACTACAAGATGCTGGCACAGAGGGAAGGACAGCATGACCTCAGGACAATCCTGTTCAACCTGGGGGCAGAGAGGGGGATTCTATGAAAGGATCCTCAATTTTCATCTTCCTGGTTTTGAGTGAGCTGTAACCAAATTGGAAAAATGGGCTTTTGGCTTACTCAGAAACTCGGAATCCTAAATTGGGGGGCTGAAAGGAGCTTTAGAAATCATCATCTTGAGGCATAGCAAGTAGATTTCCAGTTGAGCCAATTCTGATTAATTGTAAGGCCTGCTTAGAATGCTGTAGAAAAAATTCTAAACAGTGATGTGGTTGAGCAATGGCTTCTTTGGAGGCACAGGTGGGGAAAGGGTGAATGTGCCACACATTTACCAATGCTGGTCCAGTGCAATGCCTTTCTTTCACAGAGGAGAAACCTGGATCTCAGAAAGGTAAGTGGGCTCATGGCCCACTGCTCATTAGCGGCACAGCTGGGGCTACAACCCTGGTCTCGTGCCTCCCTGGTCACTGTGCTTTCTGCTGCTGGAGTCTAACTGAAGCAAAAAACACTGTCTCCCTCCTTCACTAAGTGCTGTGGAGTCATGCCTCTCTGACTGAGCTCGCTCACACTCTCAGGTTCCCAGCATCTCTGGGCTTGTGACTCAGCTCAGTTCTTGGCTACCGTTGTGATGGCCATTGAGAAAACTAGACTCGGGATTTCTGTCATCACTTAATCATTTCATTTGAACCCCTGTTCACAGT
>JAQZBX010059683.1:0-17467 GCA_029593785.1 Cabassous unicinctus
AATCTAAATTATGGACACTTGGTGAGAAATCAGTGTTAAAAAAACAAACTGATGCCTCCCTCCTTAAAACACACACAGACATATGCATACACACATATATCACATGTAGGACCATCTATATCATATAGTATAGTATTCCAATTATGTAAAATAATGTTTATATGCAAATATAATAGCAATATATTTAATTATGCATATATATGCATAAAGTGGAACATGGAAAGAATGGCCATGAAATTTTAAATATGGTTATTTTACAGGGTGGATTTTTAGTTGATTTTCAAGTTAGAAAGATGAGTTTAAAAACTATTTGTTTTATTTTATTATTATTACTAGAATAATGAAAATGTTCTAAAATGATTGAATAATGAATGCACAACTATGTGATTATACCGAATACCATTAATTATACACTTTGGATGGATTTGTCTTTTCTGGAACTCACTTGTCTCATGAGTGTTATTAATGAATCTGGTACTGTCAATTACATGTTTCCATTCCCCCTCTCTTCTGGCAAAGACAATCCCTGCCTCTTTGCAATTTATCTTCTTCTCCTGAGATTTTGCCGTGATCCCTCTAACGCAGAAATTCTTGACTTGAGTTTTCATTTTCTGTGAGTTCCTGAAAGTAGTCATGGAATTTCTGGAGATCTAAATGTTTCAAAAAGTCTTAAATTTTTTTTACTGCTACTTATCTTACTCCTAATGTTTCACAAATCTTCTAAGAATAAAAATGGTGTAAGCATTCATTCAGTATATATTTTTAACCACCCAGTGCTCTTGGAACTTTGGGTTGATGGGTGGTTAGGGAAATTAACTGGATTATAACTTTTTCTTCCTGTCAGTAAGTTAAATGGACAGTACCCTTTATATCTTTTCCTTATCTTTATTGACTGCTTGAGTTCTCTTTCTTTCCTTTGCTTGTTCCAGTTCAATCTCTAAATTCACCACAAAAAAAGCAAAAACAGAAACAATTTCTTTTTTGTAGAGAACACACTAACTCTAATTCTTGTAGGTTAAGCAGTTGGCTAAGTTAGAATGTACCTTAGAGGAGGTCGTCCATTTTACTAATGAAACCCTTTACACCTTCCCAGGCTCTGCATGCAGTGGAGATGTCTTCTTTCTTTTTTTTACTTTTCTTTAAACGTAAATAGCCCAATTTGTTACCACAGGGTAAACTACATTTCAAACTATAGAGTAGGTCACTGTAGTGCAACTGTAATATTGCCCACAGTTATTTAAAATTGTAGGGTCTCTATACTGGACTCTGGAGGAAACATCCTGACTTATTATAAATAATATATATATTTTGTTCTTTGGTCTCTGGGCACTACATCCCTGTTGTCATTTCATTGTAGTCAACTAATTTCTTCCTTGTGAACTAAGAAGCTCACCTTATTTTTCACATATCTCTCCTTCACCTTTGGGACACCTGGACCCAGTGGAGAATGAATTTTCAGTACCACATTCCCAAGCACCATTAAACATCCTTCTTCTGTCTCCTCTGGTAGCTAGTGGTTTGGTCTCCTTAAGGGGAATTGAAAGAATCCACAAAATAGCTGATTCGCTCAACATCTGGCCCCACGATCCAGAAGGACTATGTGTACTATAAGAAACTATGTGACCTGAATTATGGAGAGGGATATCAGTGGAAGAGGTATGGGGAGATGGAAAGAAGCAGGGCTGCTTGACTGGACTCCTGGTGCTGTGGCTCATTGATTATATGGCTCTGGGTATTGCACTATATCTTTCTGTATCTCTGCTTTTTCATTTCTAAGTGGCAATAATAATGCCCACCTCAAGGGTGACTCTGGAGATAAAATAAAATAATGAATGTGAATTGCTGAGCCCAATGCCTAGAATATATAGATGATTTAATCCACTACCACATTCTTCCTTACACTCCATAATAAGAAATAGTTATCAGCTTATATAGCCTAGATTCTGACTTTTGTCATTTAAAGTATCTGTACCACTTTAAGGAGATGTTTACTCTAATTTACCTCTCAGTACAATGCAATTAATGCAATTTGTGGTACATGCTAGGGAAAACAAATACTTAAAAGATGTGTTGTTTCCTCTCGTGCAATTTAGAAAATTGAATTACTCTGCATTATTTTGGTTAAAAGTTTTGCCTTTTGTTTTTGGTTTGTTTGTTTCTTTTGGTGCCCTAGAGGGAGAATACGGTAGGTTCCTATCAACACAAAGTTTGAAACATAATGGTCATACAATGAATATTTATTTGATAAATAAACTCTCATCTTAAGTGTGAATTGGTTGTTTTATGAGAACAGAATGTTATAAATTAAATCAGATTGAAATTTGTACAGTGGGAGTGTGGATTGTGGTTGGAAAATGATCACATGGCACTAAGAAATCACTGGGAGGGACACAAGAATATAAATACCGCAGCAGGAAGATTAATTGACCAGCACATACCCAGTTCAGTTGTGGAACAGAGCTCTGACTCCTGGGGCTGTTTCTTACCAGGCAACGCATACTTCTCTCACTGCTGAAGTCAGGTATCACTCCTGCATGTTTGGGTCTCTTTCCTCATCAATTAAATGACTAGTTTGGATGAACTGTCATTCTGGGTTTAACAATAGGATTATTTTCTTTCCCTCTACAGTAGAAAAAGAAGCTGACAATTGGAAGACTATCATAGCCTCTTTTTCTCTGATATATCATTTACACATTCCTGCGTGAGGCAGTGGGGGAAAGAGAAATCAACTGAGCATGGTATGGGAAATTGGCAGTCCCAGATTCAATGACTGATTCTTCAACTAACTTACTGCATGACTTTGCAAGTCCTCTTAGTCTGATGAGTCTTTGTTTCCTCAACGACCTAACCTATGAAAGGGTATATGTATTTTCATGTAGTGAGATTGAACCTGAACTGGAGTAGGGGCAAGTACTTTGTTCTTTTTTAACAGCTTTTTGAGGTATAATGAACATACAGTAAATTGCACATATTTATAGTGCATAGTTTGATAAGTTTTGATATATGAATACATCCATGAAACCATAACTACAATCAAGGTAGTGAAGTTACCCATCACTGCTAAAAGTTTCCTGTTGCTTCTTTGTGTAATCCCTCCCTCCTTTTCCCCCTCACACCTCCCCGCCCCCTGCCCCTAGACAATCACTTTGTGCTTTCTGTCACTATAAACAAGCTTGCATTTTCTAGTTTTATAAATGTAGTCATAAAATGTATACACCTTTATGTCTTAATTTTTTCAATCCGCATACTTGTTTTGAAATTCATTATGCATCCAGCATGATGTTTATCTCACTAGTTCATCCCTTTTAAACACTGAGTAGTATTCCATTTTATGGAAACATCACAATTTGTTTATAAAGTCACCTACAGATGGGAATTTGAGTTTTGTTTTATTGTCTGTTTTTGTTTTTTGGCTGTATAAAAACACATCAGCATTTGGATGCTGTTTATGTTGCTATGAATATTTTTATACAAGTTTTCATATTGATATTTGCTTTTTTTTTCTTTTGGCTAAATGCCTAAGAGTGGTATGGCTGGATCAAAGGATAGGTAGTTGTGTGTTTGACTTTGTGAAAAACTACCAAATTGTTTTCCAAAGTGATTGTACCATTTCACCTTCACACCAGCAATGATGGAAATTCCATTCCATCCATTTCCTTGTCAATACTTGGTATGGTCAATCTTTCTTAATTTAGTGATTCTAATAGTTGTGTAGTGATAATTGTGGCTTTACTTTTAATTACCTTAATAACTAATGGTGTTGAGCATCTTCTCATGTGCTTGCTTGCCAAACATATCATTTTGGTTAAGTGTCTGTTCAAATACTTGGCCCATTCAAATTAGGTTGTTGATTTTCTTATTATTCAGAGTTGATATATATATTTCAAGTCCTTTATCAGAATAAGCTTTCTCCTAGACTCTTTTCATTCGCTGTCTCTTATTTGACAAGATACACACATTCATGAAATATTAAGAATGGGTTGAACAGGAATAAATGCAAACGCTTTTGTAAACAATAAACTCTTAGACCAATACATGGTATTAATTATTCATTATAAGAGCCCCTTATTTCTTAAGGTTGATTATATTCTATGTAGAAATTGAAAGATTAGGGCCTTACTTCCATCCACGCTATGACTTAAAATAACCTGTTATAAACGTCCACACTCCCATGAAAGACATATTAGAATACTTCTCTATTTTCTCTTCTTTTGTAAGCATCAAACCAATGAAAACAGTTACAGTCTGACTTTTCCTTTCACCTTTAGTTACAAAAATCATTTGTAATTTTGTTATTGTGCCCCCTTCTCATCAAAGGGAAAAAAGACTTAACAAATGCATTCTCCTGTGTGACCACAGTGATGGACAACACTTTCTCTTCTCTTTCCTGAGTGAGGGATCCTTGCATCTTATTTCTGAGTTGAGCTATGTAACAGCCTCTGGTAGACAATAAAACTTCCCAAAGACACAGCTGCATCTTCACACTATTATGCTTTATGCATGAATAGTGAGTGTTCGCAAAGATCAAAGAAATCTAAGAACTGGTTCTATGTTCATGCATGATAAGAAAGGTGGAAAAGGAAAGGCAGGCACAAAAATAAAGAAATATTTAACTGTGATAAAATAACATCAGCACAAATCACAATAAAGTGTAATGGGCTCCAATAGACTCAGTTCTGCTCTTTACTGGTTGTTGACTTTGACAGTTGCTTATTTTCTGGCCTTATTATTTTTTTCACATATGAGATGGAGGTTAATGATGATACATATCTCATAATGGTGTAAGGATAAAATTATGCAGAGCCTGTAAAGCACACTTTTAGTACTGAATAAGTAACTGTAAAGCACATAGTTAGTACTAAATAACTCCTGGCTTTAAAAAAATATATTATTCTCCTTTTTTATATATTTCTCACCCTCTATTCCAAATATTTCACTTTCTGTATAAGCATGTGTTATGTGTTATACTTTAAGATTCATTTTGTTTTTCTTCTCTATGCCTAGCTGAACTGAGAGTTCACATTTATTCATTATCTGAATTTATATTTTCTTTTTACTAGAAAGAAGTAAGAAGCACTAAAAACTACTCCTCTTTACTAACTGATAAGATGGGTATTGCCCAGATCAGGTTAAGCATCTGGTATCATGTGATAAAGATCATAAAATCAGAACTACCCATATACCCAAGAAGCTTATCACTTCTATTTAGACTGGGCTCCTGGGGAGGAAACATGACCATCACCTTCACAAAGTCATTTAAGCTACCCTATTGGTCACAGAATCTTACTTGCAAAATTTTTAAGATTCACCCTAAATGACGCATTCATTTACTATAGAAATATATATAATTGTTATAATATCCTTGGTTTATGATTTTTTATCATTAGTTTGAATATTTCCAGTGGCAAGGTACTTAACTACAATCATTTAGAAATCAAATCCAGGCACAATTAAAATTGAAGAGATGGATAAAGGAAACCACTCATTGGTGACTGAGTTCATCTTTATGGGCATCACTCAGGACCCTCAGCTGCAGATCATCATCTTTGTGGTCTTCCTGGTGGTCTACCTAATCAATGTAGTGGGAAATGTTGCCATGATTATCCTGATCATAACAGACACATAACTTCATACGCCCATGTGTTTTTTTTCTCTCCGACATCTCCTTTGTTGACCTGGGCTACTCCTCAGCCATTGCCCCCAGGATGTTGGCTGATTTCCTAAGTAAGCACAAAGTCATCTCCTTCTCGAGCTGTGCCACCCAGTTTGCTTTCTTTGTAGGTTAAATAGATGCTGTGTGCTATGTCCTGGCAACCATGGCCTATGACCATTTTGTGGCCATCTGCCGACCTCTCCATTATAACACTCTCATGTAGAAGCAGATCTGTTTGTTCTCATAATGGGCTCTTACTTGAATGGACTGGTGAGTTTGGTAACCCGTACTTCCCTTACCTTCAGCCTTAGTTACTGTGGTTCCAATATCATCAACCACTTCTTCCGTGAAATCCCAACTCTCTTGGCCCTCTCTTACTCAGACACCTACATCAGTGAGATCTTACTCTTTAGTCCATGTGGCTTCATTAAATTCAGCACCATCCTTATCACCTTCATCTCCTGTGCCTTCATCCTCATCGCTATCATCAGAATGCATTCAGCTGAACGCCACATTTAGGTTTTTCCACCTGTGGGTCTCACTTCACTGGTGTAACGCTCTTCTATGGCACAGTCATGTGTATGTACCTGAGGCCAACATCCAGCTACTCCCTGGACCAAGACAAGTGGGCTTCTGTATTCTACACTATTATCATCCCCATGTTGAATCCCTTGATCTACAGTATGCGAAACAAGAATGTCAAAGCTGCTTTTAAAAAACTAAATGGGAAAAAGCCTTAATAAAAAAATGAAAGTCTGTTATTATCACAGCTAAATGAGAGTGGTAGAAGGATTGTGACAGGAAATAGAAAATTCAAATAGCCTTCCAAGAAATAATACCCATATTACCATCTACTTGCTGAGAGAAACATTTTGAAGGGATTTCTGTAATTCTTAACTCTACAATCTGAATGACATATAAACTAATATTTTTGAAAAACACACTAAACAATGTACATTAGTTTTTTGTTTATTTTACTTAAGGGTGGCTTAAATATTTATTAGAAATAGTAGCAGGAATTGATATTGGAAAAAAACAACAACAACATCCTTCACATCCGTCACTCTAAAGCAGATTTTTCAGGGGCATGATAAATGCTAATATCAAATGTTTAAGAATTCTATACTCTGAAAGAAATTAAGAGCAAATTTTGTTAAATTCATGGGGAAAAGGTTGGTATGAGGAATTCAGTTTGGAATCCATCTATTTATACATTCAGCAAAAACTTTTGTGTACTAGGTATGTGCCAAATTCTGGAGGATACAAACCTAAGATATATGTTTTGGCAATAAGGAAGCTGTTGTGTTTCCAGTTACTATATTATCTCTCAGATTTTGGTGCCCTCAATAACAGCATCAAGAGCTGTGCAAGGTTCAAGATCAAGATATGGAAACCCAGGCTCTGGTGCTAACTAGCCGTGTGACCTTTGACAAGACCCTTTTCTTCCCTATCTTTAGTTTCCCCTATGTCAAGAGATTGCTTTCACCTAATCATCACTGGATCACTTTGGTTTACTTTGTCTAACATTCAAAAATGGAAGACATCTGATTTTTTTCATTTTCACATGCTGATATCCCTTTAGTCTTCAGGGAAACCCTAAGACCTTGGGACCCAAAGAAAAATATAAGACAAGGCAATCCCACAAGCTAATGTTAGCAAAATTGTAATGTAACTAGTTTAGTCATCCTTCTCCCATTGAAAATTTCCCCTATGCCTTTCCCTCTTTTCTCATCTCAATTAAACCCTAGCTTTTTACTGGGTTTTTGAAAGTTTCCATGCTTTCCACCATAATTCCCTGATCCTTATCAAATGATAGTCTCATTACCTCTGATGTATAAGTTACAGATAATAGAAGAGAATAGGACTCTGCATAGTCTCAAGGATACAATTTTTTAAAAATTAAAACCCCAAAGAATCAGGTAAATGTCAGGGGAAAATTTTTTCTTTTCTCAAATGCAATGAAATTACATCACACTATTGGTTTCTAATATTTTAAATTAGCAATCTTTCAACAAAACCCTTCCATCAAAGCAATATAGTCAAAGGTGATGGGAAAACAATACTTGCTGTAAAATGCACAGCAAACCCATTCACTAAGAAAGGCACCAAAGAGTTTTAGAGATAAAAGACTCAGGATGCACCAGGCTTTCTAATGGTTGTAATTGACCTGGTTCAAAATTACCCAGTTCATATGATGAATTTCTCAAAACACATCTTTAGTGTCACATTATGGAGAAAGAACAACCTGTGGCTAAATGGAGAGATTTGGATTTAGCAGTCCATAAACAGCCCAGAAATCTAGCCTTCAGTTTCTGTTTTGGAATGCAAGGAAAATTAAGAAAAGAAGGTCTTCTTATAACATTAATTACAAACCAAGTAATGTGGATAGAATTGTGTACCCAAGTTTGGACAAGTTCTTGGTCTTGGTCCATATTCTGGTGGGTATAGACCCACCATAAATAAGATCTCTTCAAGGTGTTACTTCAGTTGAAGTGTGACTCAACTGAATCAGGTTGGGCTTTAATCCATATCATTAGAGTCCTTTAGAAGCAGAGCCAAAGTCACTCAGAGAGAGAAGCCACAAGAGGCAGCAGGAAGCCAGAAATTAACAGAACCTGGAGGAAAAGGAGGAAGACATCCCCATGGACATTGCCATGTGGCAGAAAAGCCAGGGACTAAGGATCAACAGCAGCCATAACCCAAAGCCACTCTCTTCCTGAGAAAGCATTGTCTTGCTGATGACTCAATTTTGGACTTCTCCTAACATCAAAACCATGAAGTAATAAATCCCCAATGTTTAAGCCAACCTAATGTATGGTATTTGCTTTTGCAGCCAGGAAACTAAAGCAAGTTTTGGTACCAGGACTTGAATGCAGCAATTACAAATACTTAAAAATGCAGAAACAGCTTTAGAATCAAGTAATGGGTAGAGGCTGGAAGAACTGTGAGGTGTTTGATGGAAAGAGCCTGGATTGCTTTGAGAGACTCTTGGTGAATATATGGACATTAAAGGTACTTCTGATAAGGTCTCAGAAAGGAATGATGAATGTGTGATCAGAAAATGGAAAAAAAGCGTTATTTTTATAAAGTGACTGGGAACTTGGAAAAATTGTGCTTTAATATCAGATTGAAAGTGGAACTTGTAAGAAATGAACTTTTATAGTTAGCTGAGGAGATTTCTAAGCAAAGTGCAGAAGTTACCACCTGGTTTCTCTTGGCAGTTTATAGTAAAATGTAAGAGGAAAGGAATAAGCTGAGAAGTTTACTCTTAAGCACAAAGAAACCAGAAATTGATGGTTTCGGAAATTCTGAGCTTATTCAGATAGTGTCCTCTGAGACTAGGGCCAAAGCAACTCTATCAGGGACCTCCCTGAGTTTTCAAGAAATGGGTCACCAGAGGACAGGGCTCCACGTGAGCCTTTAACTGACCAATCCTTTGCTAAACAGAAGGCTTAATATCAATATGATTCAGTGGAGGTTAGGATTGAAAATGCAATTATCCAATAAGTATATGTGGAAAATCCTATTGTCTGATGGTTTGGATATGCCAACACTGCATGCAAAGCCAAAAAAGGTTTTTGCAAAATTGTATAAGCAGAATCACTGCCAGCCAGGACTGAAAGGGAAAGAAAAGGAATGCATTGAAGGTAGAATGACTTCAAGGGTAGAACTATGAGAGCAAATGTCTGGGCTGAAAATATCTCATTGGGTCAAGAGAGCAGGACCTCCCATATGTTTGGAAAGGGTGAGCCTGCTCCTGCTCTTGGAGGAGGTAGGCCTTATACCCCATTGTTCTGGAAAAATGCAGCTACTCCAATGCTTGGACCAAGTGGGGCTTGCATCCCTGATGGAGACCCCTGTCAGTACCCCAATACTCAATAAGTGTTGGCCCTGTGCCGTGGTGTTAGGGGAGTGACTATCCACTATGCAAGGGCTTGAAAGGGGTGGGGCTGCCTCTCCATCTGGCCCCAAGTACAAAACATCAATCCATAGATGATGCTTAGCCTTTGAAATCTAAAGGAGTTTGCTCTGCTGGGTCTCAGACTTGTTGGGGACTAAGGACCCTATTTTACTTCCTATTTCTCCCTTCTGGAATGAGAAAATTTATGCTATGCTTGTCCTACCATTGTCTATTGAAAGCTGGGGTTTATTCCTACATTTTACAGATCCATTAACCAGAGGAATTTTGTCCTAGGATGGACCACACCCATAGCTGATTTTGAGGAGACTTTGTACTTAGCATTGTTACTGAAATGACTTAAATTTTTTGGGATATTGTGATGAAATGAATTTATTTTTCATATAGAAATATCATGTATTTTGGGAGTCCAGAGTGTGGACTGATATTGACTGAATTGTGTACCCAGTTTGGACATGTATTTGATCTTGGTCTGCATTCTGGTGATGTGACCCATTGTAAATAAAATCTTTTCAAGATACAGTTTAGTTGAGGTCTGTCCCAACTAAATCAGGTTGGGTTTTATTCTGAATTACTGGAATCCTTTATAAGGAGAACAAAAGTCAGAGAGAGAAGCTATGAGGAGCACCCAGACACTGGAAGTCAACAAACACAGAAAAGAAGGGAGAAGATGTTGCCATTTGCATTGCTATGTGGTGAAAAAGCAAAAGAACAAGGATCACCAACAGCCATCCCCAGAACACGACAGTCTTCTTGGAGAAAGCATCACGTTGCTCACACCTCAATTATAGACTTCTCTTAGTCTCAAAATCATGAAGTAATAAACTGCCATTGTTTAAGCCAATTCTTTTCATGGTACTTGTTGTAGCATCCAGGAAACTAAACAGAAAGTATATATTATAATTGAAAAAGCAGTTATCTTAGATTCTGGAAAATCTATCTTTGAATATCATTTCTAATCAGTGACCTTGTTTCTAAAGGACTACTTTTTTCTTTTAATTTGCTGTGTGCCAGTCAAAAAACAAAGTACTTTATATCTCATGAAGTTCTTACAACAACCATGTGAGGTAGGCATATCTTCATTTTAAAGATGATGAAACTAAGCTTAGACAGGTCAACAAACTTGGAAAGATTAAGTGATAGAAGGAAAACTGATCCAGCTTCTGCCCTTTCTGCTGTAAGTAGTGGGAAGCATACTTTGGACTATATAGAATGAGTTCTCATCCAGGTTGTACAATTTTCTAGCTGTGTGACATTGGAAAAGTGACTCAATCCCTCTAAAGTTCAGTTTCTTCATCTATAAAATGAGAATAATAATACTTTGCTTTTGGCATTTTTCAAATGTGTAAAGTACCTGTCACATAAAAGATGCCCAGTAAATATTAGCTCTTTCAATTTTTCCTTAAGTTATAAGTAAACTTCTCATAATTATACTATCAATGTGATGCAATTTAGTGAGGAAACTAAATATTTTGTTTTTGTAGTTGGTTGTAGAAGGATGCACATCAACTTATAATGGCAATAGAAATGGGATGGAAGTTGGATCACCTTGGACCCACTCCCAGCCTCACCAATAATTATTTCAAATAAATTCCTTTAACATTTCTGTACTTCAGTCTGTTCATCAGTAAAATGAGGACTGATATTTATATTGAATTTATCCTATTATTTTGCTCAAATAAGAGATCAATAAATTCTTTTTATTTGAAAAGTCCTGAATTCTTTTTAAAACATTAAAAACTTACAAAAAACTTTAAATATTTAGAAATAAAATTATAACAATATTAATCATGTCAATCATGTTCAATATCATGGTCAGCAAAAATCATGAGTATTGGTGTTACCTTTAACCAACAAAGAGTTGGTAGTCAGTACTAGGGGATATAAAAGGTAAAAATGGATGAAGAAGTGTCTAACAGGGCAGCTGTCATAATGAGATTAAACTGAAGTTCAATTCTATTTCCTCTGTTCTTGAGCTATATGATCTCAGGTGATATGTTTAAGCTGTCTTTATTTAAACCTCATGGAGGTTACCTTTACAGGGAGATAAGATAAATGCAAAAACCTGTCACAGGAAATTCAAGTTCCAAAAGAGATGTATAAAAAAAAGCATTGTGGGAGCTTACACTGAAAAGACAGTACTTTCTCTTGGGAGGCTATTTGGGGCATGGGACTTCCTATTTAGGGAGAAGGAAGTATCTGGTTGGTCTTTAAAGCATGGATCAGAAACGAAAGTTGGAAAAGATGAGGTAGGTAAAGTCAGAGGAAGAAAACCTAATGAATAAAGGCAAGAGGCTAGAAACAATGAGGCATGCCCATGGGCTAGCTTGGCTAGGTGCCCATTTGAAAATATAAGCTTTTAAAGATATTATTACCACAAAGAAATACATAATTGTTATTATGACAGTATAAGCATCTTTATTTAAAGAGTAAAAATGTATGCATACAATTAAAAAAAAAGATACTATTAACTATGTTGTAGCAAAATTGAATCAATTTGGGTCTTGATCCCTATGACTAGAGGTCTTATAAATAGAGCAAATTCTGATGTAGTCAGTCAGAAGAAGACAGAAATCCGGAGAAGCCAGGAGTCAGTGGACAAGAAGAGTAGAAGCACAGAAAAAGAGATTACCATGAGATGGAAAATTTCCATCACCAGAATGATACCAACCACAGAAAAAAGCATGGACTTATTGGTATCTTGATTTTGGACTTCTATTTTTCAAAACCATGAGATTACAAATGCTTGGTTTTTAAGCCAGCCCAATGCATGGTATTTGTCATAGCAATTCAGGCAAAATAAGATAGGAGAGTTTGGAGATGAAGTTACAATGTAGTTCAATGGTCTGTTGGCATCAATTTAAGGATATGGGAGTTTATCACTTGTGGATTCTAGAGGAGATTCCTCCTTGCTCCATGATATCCTGTCACATAGGTATCAGCACAGAAACCTTTGAGGAAACCATGGTAGCAATATTGCCTTTAAGGCTGTTAAATCCTGGTAGACCCTGACAACTTCAACCATGTTTAGTGACATACACTGGTGTGTTTTCTTTTAAAGAGCCTTGGGTGAAACTCTTACATATTAGCCCCATGACTGGTCTTCTCCTAAGGAGGGAAATCAAGCTGAAGACCCTGTCTTCAATCTCTGCCTTGGAGAGGATGTCTGAAACTATTAAAGTTTAAGATTTCTTATCTTACCTAACTCAGGAGCTATGAAATTACCAATGTCCTTTGCTTGTTATTCCAGTCACTCTTTCCTAAATCACCTGTCTGGGATTATTTCTTCTTGTTCTCCTTGATCCACCAGATTCTCCTGTAAAACTATTTCTTCAATGACCCTTGCATTTTCTCACGTCAATATCCAAATTCTCTCCCCTTTCCATTCTATGCTTCCTTGACAGTCCCAAATGAATGTCTCCGGATGAATAAACTCTTCCCTTCTTTCAAATATCAGTCAAAAATACCACTCTCTGATCTACTGGACTGGTAGAAAACTGGTTCTCTGAATAGCAAAATCCCTTCATTTGTAACTTATATACTTGTGTGTGTCAATATTATAGTCATGCATGTGTAAATACATTAAAGGAAGATGCTATATAAGATATATCTGGGTTTCCCTTATCATAATAGTGAACTCATAATGGACTTTTGATATATGTTTGTGAAAAGAATATCAGAAGTAATGTGTGTTAACTATACTGCTTCAAAAAGCTATAAACACCGCAGAACTTCACAGCCATCTGAGGGACATACTCAGGGACAGTATAGCTGAGCACTGGAAGCAGATATGTTGTAATCTCTGTGTTTAATTCTGTTGTATCAGGTGGAAATGAAAACACTCTTCTTCACCAGAACTGAATCTAGAAGACTGAACCAGGAGCCACAACAAAATCAAAAGCATGAATGGGATCTAGGGACAACATCTGAAATTGCACGTTTTTAGCTTCATCCCCAGACATTTCTTCCTACAACCCACCTTCTAGATTTCCAAGCCACATTGAAGCCAAGTACACTATAATTTTTGTTCTTTTGCTTATACTAATCCCTTTGCTACAAACTTCTGTTTCATGTTTCAAATTAACTGATACTTTGTTCTAGTCTGCTAAATTGCTCAAGCAGATAATGTGAAATGTGCTGGCTTTTAGAGTGGGAATTTATTGGTTTACAAGCTTACATTCTGAGGCCTTGGAAATGTCCAAATCAAGACTTAGTCAAGGTGATCCTTCTTGAAGACTAGCTTCAAGAAGTCCAGCAATCCTGAACTTCTCTTTCACATGGCAAGGCACATGGTGGCATCTGCTGGTCTCTCCCTTCTCTTCCAGGTTTCTTTGTTTTTAGCTTTTTGCTTCCATGGATTTTTCTCTCTCCCACTGAATTTAATTCTCTTATAAAGGTTTCCAGTAAAAGGATTAAGATCCACCTTGAATAAGGTCTTAAGGTAAGACCTTAACTTAAGTGTCTAATCGCCAAAAGATTCTACTTATATTAGGTCCACACCCACAGGAATAAATTAATTCAAGAACATATTTTTCTGAGGTACATTCAACTTCAAACCATCACACACATCTTCTATGAATTATTCCTGGACTAACACTCCAGGATTTTCTCACATGCAAAACGGTACTAATAATAGCTATTTCATGGATTTGCTGTGAAGACTAAGCAAGACAATGTTATCATGGCCAATTGTCCCTCTTGCCCAAGGAAGTTCTGGCTTTTACCCATTGTCTTAGAGTAATTAGGAATATTTCTACCTTTCATTCTCAAAGTTGCCCTAGTTCAGATGATAAAATATAGGAACAACCTAAGTGATATGATTAAGCACTCTTCAGGGCTTCATAAATGGAATTTCTCTGTGTGAGAAAAGTACTGGGCACAGCACATAATTCTGCTTTAGCACTATTAGGATTGAATCATGCCTCACACAAAAACATGCTAAAGTCCTAACTTCTAGTTCTATGGCTATGAATGAATTTGTAAATATGATCCTTGAAGATGATTTTACTCAAGGTGAGGCCAATCAGAATTAGGGTGGACCTTAATACAATATGACTGGAATCCTTATAAGAAAAGGAAATTTGGACACAGTAGGGAGAGAGAGATGGGAAGAGAGACTACTATGTGATAAAAGCAGAAACTGAGTTACAGATTGCTGCCAAGCCACCACCAGAATGCTACAGACTTTAAAGAAAACATGATCCCACTGACACCTTATTTTTTTATTTCTAGCCTTTAAAACTGAGACAATAAATTCCTGTTGTTTAAGCCAAGTAATCTGTGGTATTTTTGTATAGCAGGCACAGCAAACTAAGACAAACACTAAAACATATGCATCTTAATGTAATCACTCCCTCAATCAACTCTGAGACTTTGAGATAATTCATTTTTTAATCCTCAATCCTGAAATATAATAAGTAATCAAAGTATGTTCACTGAACAAATGAATGACCATGCCCTGCTATATAAGAGAACTACCAAAAACTAGTCCCAATTCTGGGATCTACTGAACAGAGGTATGAGTTACCTGGGATGAACAGAGCAGAATTCTTAGTCAAATATTCTTAAGATGATGAAACAGGAGTTACAGATGGCTAACTGTCAGGTCTGTGTTCTCTTAGTTTAGAAGTATTAGTGCTGAGATTATAACTAATTTCTCCTCTTTCATAGTCTGGTACTTTATAGAATAGTGAAATGTACAGCATTGTAGAAAGTGACAGGTATTATAAAATCTAGGGAAGATATATCGGGAATTTCTATAAAGGACAGGATTCATGACTGCCTTCAGTCTGGTGATTGGATTAGATTCACTAGTCAGGATTTAAATAAGACTATACTGTGAAGCATTTGTTGAAAGACCCACATTTTCTGGTGACTGCTGTGAGCTGAATGTCTGCAAAGTCAAGTGGGCCAGAAGAGTCATCATAAGATGAATAAGTAGAGGAAAAGAGGCAAAACAGGATATGATAGCAAAGAAGCAGTTCAGGTTACAGATGATGCTGAAAAGGTGGAACACTACAATATAATTAGTTTCACAATGATTTTCTTCCCCTTGGGCATTTTACAATGCTCATAATTACGAACTGAGATACTAAAATGTTTTTTTTTCACTTCAAGGTAAGAGATACCCATATATCATGGTAATGTCTATTAGGCCTGTGTATTTTATTCTATTTCTATCTTGTTTTCCTATAGTGAAACATTAAACACTTAAACATTGTATTATTGTCTTTACAATTAGCCAGTCAAATCCAATAGTGAAAATAAATATTAATTCCAGAAGAAATTTTGACAGGTTTATCACAAAACTATTTTCAGAAAGGATGTGTAGATGATAGACAGATAGATAGATAGATAGATAGGTAGATAGATAGATAGACAGATATAGATAATTTGAGATTATCTTATCCAACAAATGTTTCATTTTGTAAATGAAGGAACTGAGATTGATGGAAATAAATGATTTCCCCAACCTGGTATAATAATTAGAATTTTGGAAATATAATTTTATTTTTCACATTCTAAATACAGTATTTTATAATATACATTATTATTTACCAATCAGGCACTGGGAAAATGTAGTTTAGGACAATTGTTAATTCCTTAATTATTTTACTTATTGTAGGCAACACTTTTATTTAAAAATAAACAATCCAAAAAAAAATAACTGATTAATATATTTCCTAGCCATATGGTTTTCATGTTGGCATAGTCACAAACAAATATAGAGTGGAAACACGTCTGATATGTAGAGCCAATGATCATTCATTCAGTTTACCATTTTTTGTATTAGTATTATAATCAATTGGTCTTTGTTCTAGCAGTGATTATACCCTATAGTATAGAGCAATATCAGCTAAAGTTCTTCAAAATACCATATTTTCCTTTTATCTCAAAAGAAGCAAGCATAGGGAAGAAGAGAACTCTTGCTAGAAGAGATCTACATGAGATTTAGGAAAGGACCTGGGCTAACTGTTTTGCATTATTTTTCTTAGTTCAGCCAATTACAAATTTGTTAATCAAAAAATAGACTCGTCAGAATGAATTGACTTGGTAGCTATTGGTCTTAATGGGTAAATCATTACAAAAGCAAATATTCACTTCTACTTGTTTTACAGATTTTAGCTAAGTATGACTTTAGTGAAGATAATTTTAAAATTTTTTGTCTAAACTTTAAATTATTTCACTCTTGTTTAGAATTTGAGAACCAGATAGGTTGGTAATTTTCATGGACCAAAAAATAGCTTTTCCATTTGTACATAGCTTTAAGCATTCTGTGTTTCTGTTCAAAGGTATTTTAATGTATATTTCTAATTTATATTAAGCCAACTAAGTATATGTTTCTTACTTGATAATATTTAGGAGAATTTTAAATAATCCTTTTAGCTTTATATAAATTCCTAGAAAAAACTGATCAGAAGTATATGTATCTGATTCTACTTCATGTATTCAATCAAATATACAAAATTGCAAGTCAGTTGTATATCAAGGTAAATATTCAAAATAAAAAATACTATGTAGCAAATTTAACTGGTTAGTGACCTTGCTTTTTATTTTTAAATCACATTTAACTTATTGATGTCTACTCTATTTCATCAGAGGCACTTCATTTCCAGTTTGTGTATGACCTTCACATTTAGTTAGAATTTTCAATGCTAGGTATCTCTGAACGGTGAATTACATTATTTTTAAACTCTAATTTGTAAAATAAAAAGTGAGAACAACTTTAGAGGTAATTCAATTCTAATTTAATATCACAGCAATTCTAGGCCTTATTTAAGAATCTACCTTAAGTATATTAATACTAAGTTAGATTTTGTTATTCTCTTAATTCAAAGAAGAATTGCTTTTGATATACTTGTTTTAATTTGCTAAAAGCTGTTGGGGGCAATATA
>JAQZBX010059684.1:0-17468 GCA_029593785.1 Cabassous unicinctus
GTGGTGTCTCAAAATACATGAGGCAAACACTGGAAAGACTAAGTGGAGACATAAATGCATCTACAATTATAGTGGAGGTATTTAATACATCATTATCACCAGTAGAAAGAATGTCTAGACAGAGAACCAATAAAGAAACATAGACTCAGAATAATACATTAGAGGACTTGGACCTAAAAGACATATACAGACCGCTACACCCAAATCCAGTGGGATATACATTCTTCTCGAGTGCACATGGATCATACTCCAAGACAGACCACATGCTACGCCACAGAACAACTCTCAATGAATTCAGAAAGATTGAGATTATACAAAGTAATTTCTCTGACCACAACGGAATGAAATTAGAAATCACTTAGGGCCAGAGAACCAGATTAGGCACAAAGATATGGAAGTTAAACAACACACTCTTAGACAAACAGTTGGTCAAGGAGGAAATCTCAAAAGAAATCAGTAATTTACTTAATATGAAAGAAAATGACAACACAACATATCCAAACCTATGGGATGCAGCCAAAGCTGTACTGAGAGGGAAATTCATCACCATAAATGCATATATTAAAAAAGAAGAAAAAGCTAAAATTGAAGACCTAACTTCACACCTGGAGGAATTGGAAAAACAATAAAAAAACTAACCCCAAAGAAGTAGAAAGAAGGAAATAACAAAGATTAGAGCAAAACTAAATGAAATAGAAACTAAGAAAGCACTAGAAAAAAGAAACAAAACCAAAAGATGGTTCTTCGATATCAATAAAATTGACAAATCTTTAGCCAGTCTAACAAAGAAAAAGGGACAGCAGATGCAAATACACAAAATAAGGAATGAGGAAGGGGATATCAGTACTGACCCACAGAAATAAAGAATATCATAAGAGGATACTTTGAAACATTATATGCCAACAGGAATGATAATTTAGAGGAAATGGACAAATTCCTAGAAATTTACAAGCAGCCTACATTGATGAAAAAGAGAAAATTGATGAAATCAACAGTCCAATTACTAGCAAAGAGATAGACTCGGTCATCAAAAACCTCCCAAGTAAGAAGAGCCCAGGACCAGGCAGCTTCATCGGTGAATTCTAAAAAACATTCCAGAAAGAGCTAACACCAATCCTGCTTAAGCTATTCCAAAAAAAGTAGAAGTAGAAGGAACATTGCCTAACTCATTCTCTTATGCCAAAATTACCCTAATACCAAAGCCAAATTAAGATACCACAAGAAAGGAAAATTACACATCAATCTCTCTAATGAACCTAGATGCTAAAATCCTCAACAAAATACTTGCAAATCGCATTCAACAACATATCAAAAGAATTAGAGGCATGAGGCAAGATGGCATTGTTTATGTGGTCACTCACCATCTCTCTCACTGAGGATGGCTGACTGGGGAGAGGATTCTGCCTGAATGGGCTATTCTGGGAGCCCATGGAGCGAGAGCCTTTGGGAGATTTAACTGGAGGGAGCTGGACAGGGTTGTAGATTGCTCAAGATAAAACCATGAGTTTTTCCTGAGCTGGAAATCATGGATGAAGTCAGCTAAACCCCACCCTCAGGGCAAAGGGCTAGGGTGAGCCCCAACTCCTGCCAACAACCCGGTGAGAGGGAGCATTCTCTGAGAGTGGGATGGTTCTGGCAGTGGGTGGAGAGGAGTCTCCTTTCTGTGGGTTTCATTGCCTGGTGCCCCTTGCATGTTTAGGAAGAACAGAGGCTGGCTTGAAGTGCCACCAGTGTAAGGGGAGAGGTGATCTGCTAAGGAAGCCTGATTTACCTAGCCACCCTGGGATATGGAGGCTTGGCTTGGGAGAGGGTGGAGCCAGCCAATTTTATAGTTCTGCATTGAAGAGTATCAGAGTTTCAGCTTCTCTGGTGGATCAGGCAGTGGGAAGTGCTTGGTAAATTTCCACAAGCTTATTTAGGGTCCTCACAGTGGAGGTGGTGGTCTAGAAGAGGTGTTCTTTTGGGGCCCTTATTTCTCAAAAAAAAAGTTACTTAAAAAAATTTTTTAACTTAGTTTACTTGCTAAAATCTGCCTCAAAACATATGGAGATTAGCCTACAGGATAATTGATTGAGAAACACAGGCAGGCTGAGAGGTTCAAAAAGGGCCCAGGAAGGAATGCTGTTCTTCATTAGCTTTGTTTGACTGCTTGCTTGTGTCTTTGTTTGGTTTTATTTGTTTGTTTGTTTGTTTCTTGCTTTTCTTTCCTCTTTCCTCTCTGCCTGACTTTTTAAAAATTACGTACTGCTAGCTTGTTTCTTCTTTGCTGTGCTTCTTCTTCCTTGCTCTCCCATTTTCTGTGTATAGAGATTTTGTCTACCAAGGCTATCTCATTTCCTTCCTTCATCTTTCTATCTTCTGCTTTCTGTTGTGGTTCTTACATTCCACCATTTTTCATTAGTCCTCAACTTCAAGGTTTTGTTTTCTATCTTGTCTATTCTGTTTTCTTTTTTTAAATTAATGCTTTCTTTTCAGCCCTTTCTTTACTGTTACTCTCTCTCCTCATCGTTCTGGCCTTTTAAATCATTCTATATGTTTTTCTCTATTTGGTTTCCCTTTCCATTATAGGTATTCCACTTTTTCCCCTGCTTACTCTACACTGTATACATGAGCTAAATATTCATTTTACTAAGTCTTATATGGCCCCTCCTCTAACTTTTATTAATATTACTATTATCCTTTTACTTTTTTTACCTCTTTTGATTCTTCTGGTCCTAATCTTTTTCCTTCAAGGGATCATAGAAAAAAGCACGGAAATAGAACAATAAGAAATAAGTGTCAAAGAGAAAACTTAACACACACAAGAACCATCAGCTAAATAAAAATCTAGAGCAGAGAGAGGAGCTAATCAACTGAATAAAACCATCAAGATAAAATGATGACCAGAGGGCAACAAAAATTACAAAACATACTGAGAAACAGGAAGACATGGACCAATCCAATGAAAAAACTAAAAACCTCAAAGAGATGCAGAGCATTGAACAACTAATCAAAGATGTCCAAACAAATATAATGGAGCTACTTAATGAAGTGAAGGATGAGATTAAGGATATTGAGAAGACACTGGGAGAACATACTGAAGAAATTGTAAACATGCATGAAAAGATAATGGATATGATGGTGATGAATGGCATAATCCAAGATATCAAAAAGACCTTGGAATCAACTAACAGCAGATTTGAACAGGCAGAAGAAAGAATTAGTGATGTTGAACACAGTACACCTGAAATCAAACAGAAAGTAGAACAGATAGAAAAAGAGATAGAAAAAATCCAGCAGGGAACTAGGGATTTAACTGAAAACACAAAATGCTCAAGCAAATGCATTTTAGGCATCCCAGAGGGAGAAGAGAAGGGAAAGGGAACAGAAGGAGTGTTGAAGGAAATAATGGCTGAAAACTTCCCAACCCTATTGAGGGAGATGGATGTACATGTCCAGGAAGCACAGCACATCCCAAACAGTATAAATCTCAACAGCCTACTCAAAGACAAATACTTGTCAAAATGTCCAGTGATCAAGATAAAAAAAAAAAAATTCTCAGGGCAACAGGAGAAAAGAGAACCATCACATACAAGGGAAGCACAATAAGATTAAGTGCTAATTTCTCATCTGAAACCATGGAGGCAAGATGACAGTGGTATGACATAGACAAGGAACTAAAAGAAAAAAAGAATTCCGGCCCCTAATTCTCTAGCCAGCAAAGCTGGCATTCAAAAATGATGGAGAGTTCAAAATATTCCCAGATAAACAGAAATTAAGAGAGTATGCCAATAAGAAACCTGCACTTCAAGAAATACTAAAGGATGTTCTACAGGTTTAAAAGGAAACACAGGAGAGAGAGTTGGAGGAGAGTGCAAGAACAACTAAAAAGACAAAAAGAGAAATAAAAACAAAATATGACATACATGAACCGAAAGAAAATATGGCTGATATATGAAATTCATTGAGAGTAATAACAGTGAATATTAATGGATTAAAGGGACACAGACTGGTAGAATAGATGAGGAAATATTATCCATCTATATGTTCTCTACAAGAAACCCACCTTAGAGCAAGGGACGCAAGGAGGCTGAAAGTGAATGGCTGGAAAACAATTTTACAAGCAAACAATAACCAAAAAATGGTGGGAGTAGCTATCCTAATATCAGACAAAATAGACTTTAAATGCAAAACTATTGTAACATACAAAGATGAACACTGTATATTAATAAATGGGGTAAACTTTCAAGAAGAAAGAAAACTCATAAACATTTATGCACATAGTCAGGGTGCTTCAAAATATATGAGGCAAACACGGGCAAAACTAAGTGGAGAACTAATTGCCTCTACAATTATAGTGTGGAATTTTAATATACCATTGTCAACATTAGACAGAACATTTAGACAGAGAATAATTAAAAAACAAAGGCTCTGAATAATACATTAGAGGACCTGAGCCTAATAGACATATGCAAAATGGTACACCCAAATACAGCAGGATATACATTTTTCTCGAGTGTACATGAATCATACTCCAAGATTGACCACATGCTACTCCACAGAAAAATTCTTAATGAATTCAGAAAGATTGAGATTATACAAAATAATTTCTCTGACCACATTGGAATGAAATAGGAAATCACTAAGAGCCAGAGAACCAGATTAGGCACAAAGATATGGACGTTAAACAATTCTGTCTTAGACAAACAGTAGGTCAAGGAGGAAATCTCAAAAGAAATCAGTAATTACTTTGAAATGAATGAAAATGACAATGAATGAAAACCTATGGGTTGCAGCCAAAGCTGTACTGAGAGGGAAATTCATCATCATAAATGCATATATTAAAAAAGAAAAAAGAGCTAAAATTGAAGAGCTAACTGCACACTTGGAGTAATAGTAAAACAACAACAAACTAACCCTAAAAGGAAGCAGAAAGAAGGAAATAACAAAGATTACAGCAGAAATAAATGAAATAGAAAATAAGAAAGCAGTATCAAAAATAAAAGAAACAGAAAGCTGGTTCTTTGAGAAGATCAATAAAATTGACAAACCCTTAGCCAGACTAACAAAGAAAAAGAGAGTAGAAGCAAATACACCAAATAAGGAATGAGGAAGGGGATGTTGCTTCTGACCCCTCAGAAATAAAGTATTATAAGAGGATACTTTGAAAAATTACATGCCAACAAGAATGATAATTTAGAGGAAATGGACAAATTCCTAGAAACTCACAAGCAACAAATTTTGAAAAGAGAAGAAATTGATTAACTCAACAGTTCAATTACAATTAAAGAGAGAGATTCAGTCATCAAAAACCTACCAACTTAGAAGAGCCCAGGACCAGATGGCTTCACAGGTGAATTCTACCAAACATTCCAGAAAGAGCTAACAATAACTCTGCTTAAGTTCTTCCATAAAATAGAAGTAGGAAGAACATTGCCTAACTCATTCTATGATGCCAACATTACCCTAATACCAAAGACAAACAAAGATACCACAAGAAAAAAAATTACAGACCAATCTCTTTAATGAACACAGATACTAAAATCCTCAACAAAATACTTGCTAATCACATTCAACAATATATCTAAAGAATTATACACCATGACCAATTGGGTTTCATCCCAGGTATGCAATTATGGTTCAACATAAGAAAACCAATCAATGTAATACACCACATAAACAGATTGAAAGAAAAAAAATCAGATGATCATCTCTATAGATGCAGAAAAAAGCATTCAACAAAATACTGTACCTTGTTCTAATAAAAAACACTGCAAAGATAGGAGTAGAAGGAAATTTGTGAACATGATAAAGGAAACATATGAAACACCCAAAGGTAACATCATCTTCAATGGTGGAATCCTAAAAGCCTTCCCTCTGAGATCGGGAAAATGACAAGGATGCCCACTATCACCACTGCTTTTTAACATTGTGGTAGAAGTACTTGCTTGAACACTGAGACAAAAAAAATGTTATAAAAGGCATTCAAATTGGAAAAGAAGAAGTAAAAATTTCAATATTTGAAGACGACATGATCTTATATGTAGAAAGTCCTGAGAAACCTACAACAAAGCTTCTAGAACTTATAAATGAGTTCAGAAATTTCATAGGATATAAGTCAATGCTCAGAAATCAGCAGAATTTCTGTACACCAATAATGAGCAATCTGAGAAGGAAATCAAGAAAAAAATATCATTTACAATAGTAACTAAAAGAATCAAATATGTAGGAATAAATTTAACTAAAGATGTAAAGGACAAAACACTACAAAACACTGTTAAAGGAAATCAAAGACTTAAATAAATGGAAGAATATTCCCTATTCATGGATAGGAAGACTAAGCATCATCAAGATGTCTATCCTACTCAAACTAATCTATAGATTTAATGCAATCCCAATATAAATCAATACTATATTTTTAAAGGAAATGGAAAAATTAACTACAAAATTTATTTGGAAAGGTAAGAGTCTCCAAATTGCCAAACACATATTGAAAAAGAAAAATGAAGTGGTATCACACTACCTGACTTTGAAACATACTACAAAGCTACAGTGGACAAAATGGCGGTGTTGGCACAAGGATAGATATACTGACCAATGGAAATGAATTGAGAGTTCTGACATAAATCCTCACATATACAATCATCTGATATTCAACAAGGTCACCAAGCCCACTCAGTTGGGAGAGAATGGCCTCTTCAACAATTGGCACTTGGAGAACTGGATATCCACAACCAAAACAATGAGAGAGGAACACCATCTCACCATCAATTGATTTTGATCTACAAAAATCAATTCAAGATGGATCAAAGATGTAAATTTAAGAGGCAGGACCATAAAGACCTTGGAAGATAATGTAGGGAAGCATCTACAGGACCTTGTATTCAGAAATGGTTTCATGAACTTCATTGCCAAAGCATGAGCACCAAAGAAAAAATAGATAAATGGGATCTCCTCAAAATTAAATCTTTTGAACCTCAAAGGATGTTATCAAGAAAATAAAAAGGTTGCCTACACAATGGGAGAAAATATTTGGCAACCATAGATCTGATAGGAACCTAATATCCTGCATATATAAAGAAATCCTACCCCTCAAAAATAAAAAGACAAACAACCGATTTTAAAAATGGGCAAGTGACCTGAAAAGACACTTCACCAAGGAAGAAATACAAATGGCTAAAAAGTACATGAAAAAATGCTCAACATTGCTAGCTATTAGTGAAATGCAAATCAAAACTACAATGAGATACCACCTTACACCCATTAGAATGGTGGCTATTAAAAAAACAGTAGAGTATAAGTGTTTGAGAGGATGTGCAAGAATGGGAATGCTCATCCACTGCTGGTGGCATGGTGGAATGCTCCAGCCACTTTGGAGGACAGTTCTGCGGTTCCTCAAAAACTAACTATAATTCTTTCATATGAACCAGTGATTCCACTGCTGGTATATACCCAAAAGAATTGAAAGCAAAAAGAGAAACAGATATATGCACACCAATGTCCATAGCGGCATTGTTCACTGTTACCGAAAGTTGGAATCACCCTAGGTGCCCATCAACAGATGAATGGATAAACAAAATGTGGTATATACATACAATGGAATATTGCTCAGTTGTAAGAAGGAATAAAGTGCTCACACATGGCATAACATGGATGAATCTTGAAGAACTTATGTTGAGTGAAGCAAGCCAGGCACTGAAGGATTAACAGTATATGACCTCAATGATATGAATTAAGGAAATTGAGCAGTCTCAGAGAGCTATTGTCTGAAAGATACGTTTACAAAAAATAGAAAGAAAAGAGAAAGTTGTGAGCCATCACCCATACAGAAGTAATCTCTGGTAAAATGATAGAGTGCAGTTACATATTGAAGGGATAGGACAAGTTGGTAGTGATATTATTGGGTTTGGTGGTGCAGGGTTGACAGGTGGGTAGACTAGGAAAGGTGGGTTAGAATACCCAGGATACTGGGGGGAGAGGTGGAAGAGGAACCAGTTGAACACTTGGGATTTGTGGGTATGAGGTTGGTCGTACATAGGTGGGAATGCTCTTACGGCAATATGACAAGGAAGGGTCACTGGTTTAGGGTGTTGATTGAGGGGCTTTCAGGACAGGGTGCACCTGGAGTACGCTTCTAAGGAGTGTGTGAGTATTCATCCTCTTATAATGTGTTGTATCCATAGGTGGAGACCACATAATGAGCAGGAAGAAGATGGACTCCCTTCTTTGGGAGGACTGATTCATTCAGAAATAGACAGGTGGGGATCTCTCAAGATCAAGGGTGGTTCCTAATAAGCAAGGACAAACCAGTTTCTCAAGACCTCTTGTTGCATGTAAGTAGGAATCCCGGGGGGATGGTGAGGAGGACAAGAATAGATCAAAGAAGGGGTATTTAGTGGTCAGTGGAAATGTTTTCCATTACCTTACAGTGTTGGACAGGGGACATGGTAAATACCATCAAAATTTATAAAAGTGTACGGTCTAAAATGTAAACCATACTATAAACCATTGACAATGTTTAGTAGCTATGTTTCACTATCTGTATATCAGTTGTAAAATGCTACCATCCACAAACAAAAAGGTATTAATATGGGGTGAAGAAAGGGGAAGCAGTTTGGGTAAAAGAGAGTCTATTGTATTCTGTGTGTGCCTTTGCTGTGACCTAAAATTTCTTTGAAAACAACATGAAAAATAGTGAGACACTGGGGAGTGAGAGAGGGAAGGTGCTGTGGTACAGACTAGACACCCGATATTGCAGTGATATAATGAAATATGTCAATAAAATTAAAAAGAATTTTTTTTTCATTTTTTGAATATCCCAATCTTTTAATTTACTTTGGTTTACTTTTTTTTACATTTTCATGTATTTTATCTCTTTCATTTAAACATGGTCTTTATTAATTCATTTTCCTATTAATTGTATTTGGCTATTGTATCAGCTTCATCTTTAAAGAAGATTTGGATCTCAGAAGGGTTACAACAGGGTGGGAAAGGGTCATTGGTGGGGGTTGTCAGGGATGGGGTGTGCATGGGATGAAGTTCACCTGAACATACATGCAAGGTATATAATATTGTTCAAATGTTCATGGGGCATGGTCACAGTGGGTGGAGAATCACTCAATAAATGCCAGAGTACTGAATTCCCATCCTGGAGAGCTCTGCCACATTCTCCAAGGGAGCAGCAACAGTCCCTCAAGTGCAGGGGCAGTGTCTGGCAAAGGAGGATGATCCACTGATGGGCCCTTGTTATTGATGACTAGCCTTACAAGTCTTTGCTCTTGAAATTGAAACTTAGGCTATTGTTATAGGGTGCCTAAATGTTGCCTCCTGAGAACCTGCTTGTTACTCAAATGTGGCCTCTCTCTAAGCCAAACTCAGCATATGAATGCATTACCTTCTTCCCAGCATGGGACATGACTCCCAGGGATGAGCTTACCTGGCACTGAGGGATTACTACCAAGTGTCAACTGGCAATATGACTGGAAAAAGACCTTGAATAAAAGGAGGAAAAGGTAAAGACAAATGTGTTCATATGGCTAAGAGACTTCAAAGTGCGTTGGGAGGTCATCTCAGAGGTAACACTTATGCACATCTCAGTAGGACCTCATAGGCTTCCAAAATGGATATCATCCCAAATAGGGCTTGTGAGGACTCTGGAGACACCCACTCCAATGTCAGGGTGGATAGCTCCAGAATTTGGTTCCTTATCAGTGAGTCCTACTTTGGAATCTGTGCTCCTCAGAGTGACAGAGTTGGATTCAAACATGTCTTCCCTGTATATGGTTCATCCTTCCCTTCTATTCAAACCTATACGTGGTGGTGAAGTTTGTATGTGTGCACACAGAGACTGGAGTTTTTGAGCTGTCCATGTGCCAGCTGGGCCCAAAATATTGGTGGAGCTGCAACTCTTAATCTACGGGTCACTGGACTCACCCAGGATTCCTGGTGAGGAGATGATGATGGACAACAGCCATCCCAGGGAATGGAGAATATATCTACAGCTGCAGGCAGGATAATCCTATCCATCATATTCATGGGATATAAGCTCCCTCTCAATTGGAGGTGGAATGGACTTCACCATCCTAGACTTCTCAGGATTGGGGGAAAAGCTGTGTACTAGAATGGAATTACTGGTATTGTTTTAGACATATTGTTATTCAAGCAATGGAAGAAATTACAACATTAATGTGGAGCCAGTGGCCACTGGAGACTCTGCAGTCAGGGAGAGGCAAAAGCAGTTGTCATATAGGGGCTTTTTCAGGACTTGGGAATTATCCTGGGTTACATTACAACAGATAAAGACCATTTTATATCTTCTTATGACATGCAGAACTGTGGGGAGAGAGTGTGGCCTACAGTATGAACTATGGTCCATGCTTAATGGCAAAGCCCCAGGATGTGTATATCCATTACAAGTGATGTCCCACACTAATGAAGGATTTTTATGTGGGAGGTTGTGGGAGGTGTGGGAGGTGGGGCATATGGGAATCTGTATAATTTTTGTGTAACATTTATGTAATCTAAGTATGTTTTTTAAAAAAGAAAAAAATTAGAAAATTAATGGACACGCTCCTTTCTTTATCATTGTTGATATTTTCTTCCTGATTTCTCATCATTGTTTATAGTCTTTAATATATTCTTCCCTACTATCAACTTGCCTTATCATATCACCCTTTTCCATTTCCCTCCTACCACTCAGTTTCTTCCTTCTCAGTATAGTCATTCTCAATTTTTACCCTTTCATGTTTATGTTCTCCAAAGTTCAATCTCCTGCCCATATAATCCTCCCTTTACCTACAGTTTCTGATTTACCACATCCAAACTGTGGTTTCAACTGAATCAATATGCAAGTGAAACCCAACTCCTCAATATAGCAAGAACTGTCTCCTCAGACCCACATCTGAATTGCTAATTGAACTATCATGGATACCTTAAACTAAAGCTTCCCCCAAAGTTTGGGACCCTCTTTCCTGCCAGTATGAAGGCCACCACCAATGCTCTCAGCCAGAAGCTGGAAGGTTTCCTTGATGTCTCCTGATCTCTCATTCTTTGATGTAATTAGTGATGAAAAAGTGCCAACACTACTTCTTAAATATTTTTTATTTCACTCCTCCTCTCTGTTCTTCTTGTCATAGACTTAGTCCAATTCTTCATTACTTATAGCCTCCATCTATGTCACAAACTTCCTACCAGTTCCTCTACTGTTTGACTAGCCTCCCTCAAATTCATTCTTTATACTCATGCTATGACATTTATAAAATACAAATTAGAAAATATGACTCCTTTATCTAAAAATTTTAATGGCTTATGTTATCTGCACAATAAAATACAAATTCCCCAGCATTTCATATGAGAAATCTCATGTCCTGGCCACAGTTCACCTCTCCAGTCTCACCCCCTACCAACTCATCACAGCTATCTTACATTAGAGGTTCACATATTCTAAACAGAGTTCTGAGGGTCAATTCTTGAATTATTAATAAAATTTTGGTCAAATAAATTTAGGCTTGTGAAAGTGGGGTAATTATTTTAAATATTGTAATGGGCATTGAAAATATCCAAAAAAGGGGGCAGAGAATGTAAATTTTGAGTACTGAACTCCTGATTTTCACTGAAAACCCATTAACATCTCTATGAATTCAGTTTGAAAAATGTTACTGAAGGCAACTGGAACAACTTAGAACAGTTCTTAATATATGCTATGCTCCCTTGCTTCACTTCACCTTGGTCTGTGTGCCATCCATTCATTCATTTAATCCTTTTACTTTTCTTCCAAAAACACTCATTGTACATTAACTGTACATACTTAAACTAGTATAGGTTGGGCATTCACTCCCATCTCCTGTGCCTTTGCTGTCGGAGGGCAGGCTTCCTTGGAAAGGCCCTTGTGGCTTAGAGTTATGGTCCTGGGGGGTTCAATTGTATTAGGCACAGTGCTCCCCCAAAATCTTCATCTGTTCCCTCCCCACCCACCTCTGGGCACCACCCAGCTAGGCCTCAATACCACTGATAATTCTGTATTGGGCAGTTGCAGAGCTCCAGACCATCTGTTGGAAAGTGACAGGAACAAGTTCCATGTTTTTTCAAGATCTCAGGAAAGCATCAAGCTCTTCCCCTTCTCAGAAGTTCCTTTTCCCAATG
The DNA here is from genome assembly GCA_029593785.1 of Cabassous unicinctus. Lineage (NCBI taxonomy): Eukaryota > Metazoa > Chordata > Mammalia > Cingulata > Chlamyphoridae > Cabassous > Cabassous unicinctus. The sequence goes on from JAQZBX010059684.1 coordinate 12,121, forward strand.
GGCTATATCTCTGCATTGATACTTAAGAGTTCTTCCTTGCAAGTGAGCCCTCCCTTTGGAACCTCCCCAATGGCTAGAGTGACTCCTGCTCTCCCAGTGGCCTCCACCCACTCAACTCTAAGCTCCTTTAGAGCAGGCCACTCAACCCTCTTTCCCCTCATCCTCAAGAAGAGATTCTGACACAGGTTGACATGCAGGCAACATGGGACCTCTGACCTCAGGGAAGAAGGCCCAGGGGTGCTTCCCCCTGGCTGAGAATCAGCCTAGGTTGCCCTAGGATATGTCACCACTGCTGGGGGTTTCTCTTTGCATCTTCCTGTCTGATTCCTGCTGGCCTGTGTGGGATGGGCCCCTGGAGTATATATGTTTGTCTCCTTATTTATTGTCTGTCTGCCTGCCTGACTCTGTTTCCCAGGCAATTTGTTGTTTTTCCTTGCTCTGCATTTGGGCCATGGAGTTGCTGAAAATGCTGCATGGTTTCTTGAAGACACTGGTCAAGAATGTGTTCAAGGGGACCTGAGGCATGGGTAGATGGGTGGGCCTTGTCCACTGTCCACTGGTGACTGGAGGACATGGGGAGTCTGTAGGATGGGGCCCAGATGCATAGGGAATGTATGTCCCTCAGATCATCCCTGTTGTGCCAGGCAAAACAGTGAAGATCTAGGATGGTGAGAATGGGTGGCAGTCCCTGGTGTGCACCATTTGCAAGAAGTTGCAAAGGGTTAGGGGCATGATGGCTGAGAAGAGTTTTAACAAGTGAGAAATATTTTGCTTCTGCAGTTGGGGTAACCATTTTCCCCACCAGGGAAAGGTTGGTGCAGAGCTGCTTGATTCTTCACAGACTTGGGAAGCAGCTGCCTGCTATTGCCATGGTGGATGTGACTGTGTGAGCACACTTCAGTGGCTGTGGTACTGGAGGCCAATGCTGGAGGAAGTTGTGGTACAGGGGGTGCTGGCAAAAAGAAGAGAGAGAGACAGACACATGGCTATCAAAAGCCTACATATAAGTGGTCACCAGAGGTTCTGAGGGGAGGGAGAGGGAAGAATAGGTGTAACATGGTGGCATTTTTGGGACACTGGAATTGCTCTGCATTATATTGCAATGATGGATATAGAGTATTATACATTTTGTCAAAACCTATAAAATTGTGCAGTGCAGTGTAAATGGTGATATAAACTGAAGGCCATGCTTAGTAGCAATGCTTCTATATATGTTCATCAATTGTAACAAAGGTACCACACTAATGAAAGATGTTTAAAGTGTGGGAGGGGGAGGAGGGGGGGTATAAGGGAATCCCCTGTATTTTGATGTAACTTTTATGTATCTAAAGTTCTTTTGAAAATAAAAAATGTTTTAAAAAAGGCATACATCACCTTGTGTTACCAGGCAGTCTCCCATGCAAGTAATAACCATACCCAACCCTGCTTAACTTCAAAGATTAGAGGAGATTGGGCATTTTAGATTAATATAGCCATAGGTTCCACCTACTGTGGCCTGGGGCCTCAAGAGTCATGCTTTGCAGTGGGGCCTGCAGAGCCTCACTCAGCTGCAGGGGCCAAGGCCCCCAGTGCCAAGATCCAGGCTACAGGACCCTCCTTGATGGCACCAGTCCTCTGGGCACCACTACCATGTTGATACCTCTTCCACCCTTTCTCTCACCCACACTCTAAAAGCCAGGGTGGTGCCTGGAAATTAGGCCAGCCCTGGCAGTGCCTGACCATCGGTCTGGCTGACCAGAGGAAAAGGGTCCCTGCAGATTCCAGTGAAGCATACCACTGCTTGACTTTTGAAACTCCACCTGGTAAGCATCCTCAGGGAGCTGTTCCCTTGGGCATTTGGCACTGCCCATCCCTACCCAGACTGGCTCAGTCCCTGGAAGTGCCCTAACCCCTTTTGAATCAACATGCACATCCCTACTCCCAGCCCACACCCACCCCTGTTGTAACCAATTTGTCAGGAACATTCAGTGACAGAGCCTCAACCACTAAGGCCAATGGAACTTAGACCTATGGAAGTACAGATCTCAGTGACTCCTACCTACAGAGATGGTAGTCTGTTGCAACAAGAAAGTATTATTGGAATGTACAAACCCTTGAATTTTGGGCATGCAAACTTTCCAAGGTGAACACTAAGTACCCCTTCCCACCCTTTGATCAATAGCTTCACTATGTTTTGGGGGCTTAATGGAGACTGAATTAAATAACTACTGAAGTGGTCTCTGTGACTCTAAGTCAGAACGACCCTTAGTCATGTAGGTACTCACTAATCCTACTACTAAAATAGGAAATGTTCAATGAAGTTCCATTATCAAATGGAAATGGTGGGGAATGGATGTGTTTCAAGTGGTTGAGTACCTGCCTCCCACATTGGAGGCCCCATGCTCAGGTACTGGTGCATCCTGAAAAAACAAACAACAACAACAAAAAACAAGCAAAACAAACAAATAAAAAGGATAACTCAATGAAGCCAATGTGGCTCAGCTGTTCAGCACTTGCTTCCCACATATGAGGTCCCAGGTTCAATCCCCAGCACTCAGTACCTCAAAAAAAAAAAAAAAATGGAAATGGTATATCCAAGAACAAGTCTCAGCAGGACCTCAGGGAGTTAGCCAGCTCTAGGAACAAAGTTCTACTTTGCTAGATGCAGCCAGACATCCCACAGGGGATGGAGTGGATGGTCCTATCCCTCCCTTGACTAAGTAGGGAAGTCCAGCTGATAGTATGTCTTGGTTCACAGATCAAACTGCAAAACTAATAGCTGATGGAGTCCATTGGGCTACTATGTCCATCTGTCCATAGAATGGCCACCATTTAATTGAGACTGGATGAGCATGTTCTGTACAATGGGTTAAAATCCATGTGGTGGGAATTACTGTGCAGGCTACTCCAACAACAACTTTCTGCTATATATTTATAGATTTATGGGCTCTTGCAAGCTGACTATCCATATTGTCCAATGACTGGCAAATCAATGATTAGATTATAAAAGCTCCTCCATGTGGGCACAGGGTCTAGGGCAACACCTGTTAAGCTAGGAAAAAGATCAATTTATCACCATTATTGACACCCATTGCAAAAGGCCATTTGAAGCAGACACAAGTGGAATTTCCATGCCAACCAAGTACCCAACAAGTTGCAATGATTTCCTGCTAGATCCACCACATAATAGTACACAGAATTCTCACTCAGATTCAAGAATTAACAAATCCTGAGGACTCACTCAAGAAGAGGCAGAGGTCAAAAACACAGCACAGTCATGTGACTCATAAAAATGAACTCAGGCTACAGTGCAAGGTGTGGTGGGCCATATCAGCTAAAGCTTAAGCCCTGCATGAGAGTAGCAAATGTCATTAGAATGCCTATCATTAGTCAAGGGTTCCAATATTGTCTCATCAAGTTAGACACATGATGTAGATATGAGACAGCAATTCCTATGCATCATATCTATGTTGGTACTACCATGGCAGCCTTGGAGAAACACCTAGGCTATGTGATCTTCTATACAAGACTCTAGTCAGATCAATGTATCTCATTTACAGCACAATTGGCCCAGCAATGGGAATGCTCCCGTTGCATGATATTGGCCTTTCATGATCACTATGACCTCCAAGCAAATGGGGGATAGAATATTGGAATGCTTGATTCAAGTAACTACACAATGTCCATCAAAAAGACAAACTTATTTAGGTGGAATCCCTGTGTAATTAAAGCTACTTGGACATTGAACACTGCATTCCAGTGGAAAAGAAACATGACACTGCAACATATGTTGGGAAACACTGAGCCCTGAGGGGAATCCAAATCACAGTGTACTCAATTGAGAAAACAATCCCTGGGGTGATTTGTGATCTGGGCAGCAGTAGTGTTCCTGCAAGGACCCCTCAATTCCAAACTGGAGTTGATGCAGGTGCCTCCCTCCTGTGGGACTTCATGGGAAAATAGGTAGGTGCAACAGAATGCCAAGGCACTTGGATCCTCTGGTTTTACCTGGAACTCCTGACCTATCAGTACAGGTGGGCAATATTGTTGGCTCTATCAAATATTTTCAGGGTATGGCTTCCCTCCCCAGATGGGGTGATCAGGGTTGGAAGATCTGGGCTAAATAGCAGAGGTAATTCATTCATGAAGTGATAGGTATTAGGGTTGTTTCCACCTGTTTGTTATTGTAAATTACATTTCTCTGAATATTTGTACACAATTAATTGAATATCACTCTTTAATTTTTGGATTTACATTTCAAGGTAGAGAATTGCTGAGTGATCTTCTAATTCTGTGTATAAGTTATTGAGGAACTGCCCAAATATTTTCTACAGTGGTTGCACCATTGTACATACCCACCAGCAATGTACAAGGATTCCAATTTCTCTACATCCTTACCAACAGTTATTTTAGATTTTCAAAAATATAACTCTTCTATGGGGTGTGAAGTGATGTCTCTTTGTGGTGTTGATTTGCATATTCCTAAAGACTAAAGATGTTGAGCATCATTTCATGTGATTGTTGGCCACTTACTTATATTCCTAGAAAAAAATGTCTATTCAAATAATTTTCCCATTTTTAATTAGATTAGTTGTATTTTTGCTCAATGGTAGGGATACCATTTATATATATATATATCCTTGATATTATGCCCTTTGCAGACATATGATTGAAACGTATTTTCTCCCATTTTGTAAGTTGTCTTTTCACTTTCTTGACAGGAAGTTTTGATGAACAAATTTTTTAAAATTTTGAAATACAATTTATCTTTTTTTTCTTTCTAGTGCTTTTAATGTCATATCTAAGCATCAATTACTACACCCAAAGTCATGAAGACTAACCCTTATATTTTCTTGTAAGAGTTTTGTACTTTTTTCCTTACATTTAGCTCTCAAAATTACTTATTTTTTGTAAATATTGTAAGATAAGGATAAAAATTCATGCTTTGCATATGTATTTCTAGTTGTTCTGCCACCATTTTGTGAAGACACAATTCTTTCTTAAGTGCAAGACCTTAGTGGAGATGAAAATTAATTGACCATAGATGTATGGGTTTATTTCTGGAGTATCAACTTTATTCCATTGTTTCATATATTTAACTTTATGCTAATATCACCCTATTTTAATTATGGAAGATTTGTATTATGCTGTGACAAAGAGAATTGTTTATCCTCCAATAATGTTATTTTTTTTTCAATATAATTTTATATATTCAGGGTCTTATAATTCCAAGATTATAAGGGTCATCTTTTACCTTTCTTTTTAAAAAACGGCCTTTGGGATTTTGATAAGTATTACATTGTATCTCTAAATCATTTGAGGGACTATTGCCACTTTAACTATATTAACTATCCCATTTTATAATTTTG
>JAQZBX010059685.1:0-17466 GCA_029593785.1 Cabassous unicinctus
GCAGCAATGTCCCGCCCCTCCCGCAGCAATGTCTCGCTCCTCCCACAGCAATGTCCCGCCTCTCCCGCAGCAATGTCCGGCTCCTTCCGTAGCACTGACCCAGCTCCTGCCACATCCTGCCCTCCTGCCAAGCCCTGGCCCCTGGAGCAGTTCCGCCTGCCAGATGACATCGGGGACTCAGCAGGGAAGGCACCAGGCGCTGGATTCCCGGGAGAACCCGCACCGAGTCCCGGGAGATGGTCTTGGGAAAGGCCAGGCTAGGAGCGTTTTCCTTTTCTCCTTTGAAAGTCCATTTTTCTCCAAAACCGTTAGTGCTCTTGTGTTTATGGTCTTAATACAACTCAGAGAGCGCAGCAGACAGGTTCCTTGTTTCTCAGTCATCTCCTCACACAGATATTGGAACTGTGCCTGGTAAGCAGTATGATAACAGCAGCAACGGGCATTTGTTGGGCTCTTAATATACGCCAACTGGCGAATTAGTCTCTTTACAGAAATTATGTCATCCTCCCATAATTGTGCAGGAGATGGTCTTGTTAGCCCGGTATTGCAGTTGAGGAAACTGAAAAGCAGTTTAGGATTAAATACGTGGTGAAAAAATGAATTCCCTAGACTGGTAAATGTCACAGGGGTTGTTGCCAGATTAACCAAGGTCTTGCATTTGAAAAGTGTTTTGAAGATTAAAAAGCAAAACTCCTAGGATTTAGCTTAATCCAGAATGTGTTGAAGGATTGTCTTAGTTCTTGGTTTGCCTTTTGAGGCTTGTGACAATTTGAGATTATTTTTGTGAATCCCCAAAAGAGAAAGATTATGTTTGTCAACTAATCTGTTCCTCTAGGTGTGATACCCTTTGATTGTATTAAATTCAGTGAGGGGCCTCTGATTAAGTTTACTTGGTAAAATCAATTTAGGGTTTCTGATTGGACTACATTAGTAGACATAGTTCAGATTGAGTCCCTGCCTCCTTGGTGGGCTGATATAAACAGACACTCACTCAAAAAGACACGTGGAGAGAGAGAGAGCTCTGTTATTTTGATCCTGGGGCCCTGGGGGAGAGATGAGCCATTCACCTGATAGTTTTCAGCTGAACCTTGGGAAGAGCATCAAGACGGATAGAGAAGGCCCTGAAAGAAATGAGCCCTATGTCAGGACAGAGAGGAAGCCCTGTGAGACCAGCCCTATGCCAGCCTACAGCTGAGAAAGAGGAAGCCCAGAGGGGAAGATTGAACCCTCACAGAGATCAGTGACCATCTTGCTTCAACATGTGGCAACTGATTTTGGTGAGAAAGCAACCCTGAGTTGGACTCTTTGGGGCCTTGTAACTGTCAGCTTTTACCCCAAATAAAATCCTTCATAAAAGCCAACAGATGCCTGCTACTTTGTATGGGCACCCCTTTGACAGACTAATACAAGGCTCTTCCTTTGAATTCCCAACACAGTGTCAGGCCTCCAATGTCCAACCTTCCCTGCCATCCTGTGTCCACTTGTCTCACTGTTTGTGAGATACTCAAAACATGCAGATAATTTCTGAAATAGTATAGAGCACACTCATGTACTCAATATCCAGAATTATATTCTGTTTAAAATCTTTTCTTGAAAAGAAAACATAAATTAAAACAATTGAAATTCTTTCCAAAATCCAGAGGGAGTTACTAGCTGGAGCTTAGTTTGTATCCATCCAGTCCTTAATTTCCTGTTTTACTAGAGTTGTTAAACATACCTACAGTGTTTCTAATATTCATATAAATGCTATTTTTAAAAGGATTATTCTACAACTTGCCTTTCTTTTTTTCACTGTGTGTTATGTGTTTGAGATAGATCTTGGTAGAGAGATGTGGCTCCAGTTCATTTTAACAACTGTCCAATCCTCTTATCACTGCAATGCTACTTATTTACCCCTTCCCATACTAATAGACATTTAGATTTGTTATCTCCCGCCTCCCCTTTTTGTTTGCATTAGAGCAATGCTGCAGGGGGCAACATCTAGAATGGCAGCAGAAGAGCTCAGCAGACCCTCTTCCCAGCAAAACAAGTGTTGGGGAGGATGTGGAAAAAAAGAATCATTCATCCATTGCTGGTGGTAATTTAGAATGGTGCAGAAACTGTAGAGGATAGTTGGGCGGTTCCTCAGGAAGCTAAGTATAGATCTAGCAATCCCTGTACTAGAAATATACCCAGAAGAATTAAAATCAGTGGCGCAAACAGATATATGCATAGGAATATTCATCATGGTATTATTCACAATTGCCAAAAGCTGGAAGCAACCCAAGTATCCATCAACAGATGAATAGATATACAAAATGTGTTATATACATATGATGGAATATTACTCAGCTGTAAGAAGGAATGAAGTATTGACACATGTGACAACATGGATGAACCTTGAAGACCTTATGTTGAGTGAAGTAAGCCAATCACTAAAGGACAAATACTGCATATTCTCACTGATAGGAACTAAGGGTATTGAGCAGACTCACGGAGTAGAGTCTGGAAGATAGGTTACCAGGAGATGGAATAGGAGTAGAGAGTGTTGATTCAATGCTCAATCTGGGCAGAATCTATGATAAGGTGGATGGGGGGTTTGACAGTGAATGGGGGTGATGGGGTGCAGCGGTGTGAGAGGGGTTGGAGGTGCTGGAGTGTGCATGTGAGGGGGATTGGGAGGATGGGTTGGGCCATCCATGGAACTGGGGGGAGGGCTGGATGAAGGAACAGGTGAAGTCTGGGGAGGATGCAAACTGTGGTTGAAAATACAATTGTGGGACTGTTCTTTTGGTATCTGTGGCAGGGGCGGTCACTGGAGCAGGATGTCGGTGATGAGAGGATATGTGGGGAAGGGTACATCTGGGGCATGCTGCTATGGAATATGAATGTGTCCGTGTTGTCATAAGGTTGTATCTCAGTGGAAGGAGACTCATACAATAACCAACAAAATGTTAGTCAGGCAGTCATACTACATTCTCAAATAGAGTGGTAAGAATCTCTACAGTGCATAGGCAGTGCCTAATAAAAGGAAAAGAGACCAATATGTCAAGCCTATGATATTAATGCTTATACTTATGAAACTTATTCTTGTAAAAAAAATAATATCTATTGCCTAAGAGTTACCTCCTTGAAAGCCTCCTTGTTATACAGGCCTCTCTCTAAGCCAAACTCATCAAATAAATTCACTACCTTCACCCTTGCATGGGCCATGACTCCAGGGATTATTACCAAACACCAACCAAGGATGCATTTGGAAAAAGACTTCAACCCAAAGCAGGAAAAATTAAATACAAGAGTTTTTATGGCTAAGGGATTTCAAAGTGAGTCCAGAGGGTTATGCTTATGAACGTCCCAGGCAGATCTCACTAACTGCCACAGTAAAGAAAACTGAAAGAGGGGAGGACCCTAGGGCTTAGAGACATCAGGACACTGTAGGAAAGGCACGCAGCCCCATGAAATCAGCATCCTATCGGTGGGCCTTACCTTGGAGTATATGATAATCACTTTCCCCAATGTAACAGAATTAGACTCATTTATAATTTCCCTACACATGATTCATCTACCCCTTTTATTTGAACCTATAATTAGCACTATACCTATTAAATATATGTCCCAGAGCCTTAAATATTCAGTCTGTTCGTATGCTGGTTGAGCCCTGAATCTCAGTAGAGTCATGACCAATACCTACCCTCCAGTTCATTGGACTCACCCAGGACAACTAATAAAAGGATGATGATGGACAACCCCCATCCCAAAAAACAAAGACTATCTACAACTGCAGGCAAAATAATTCCTTCCATCTGCCTCATAAAGTCTAACACCTTTGTCAGTCTCAAGCAGAGCAGACATCACCATCCCCAAATCATCAAGATTGAGGAATGAACAAACATAAGGGAGAATACCACCATGGACCAAAATAGACTTACTACTAGTGTTATAATGGAAGAACTTGTAACATTGATATAAAGACAGTGGTTACCAGAGGTTCTGTGGTGAAGAGAAGGAAAGAATAGGTGGAAAATGGGGCATTTTTGGGCCATTGGAATTCTTCTGCATGATATTGCAGTGCAGGATACAGGTCATTACACATTTTGTGAAATCCTATAAAACTGTACAGTGAGAAGTGTAAGCCACAATGTAAACTATAGACTTTGGTTAGTAGCAATGCTTCAATATTTATTCACCAAGTGTAACAAATGTACCACATGATGTAAGATGCTATTAATAGGGGAAAATGTGGGAGGAGGAGGGGGTGAAGTATATGGGAATCCCTTATACTTTTTAAAGAAACAAATTAATTCATTGATACATATTAATAAAGCATATGATTCATCCAAAGTGTACAATCAATGGTATTTGGTATAATTACTAGAATTAGAGCATTTTCATTATTTCAATAATAACAATTTTAAAAAGCCAGACAAGCAAACAAAAAAGAAAGTTCCTCACCTCTCAATCTATGTTTTCCCTGCTGTACATAGCTGCTATTTCTGGCTATTTTTGCTCAATTATTTGTTTATTAAGTAGTTGATTGAGATATATTCACATACCATATGATCTATCTAAATTGTAATCATTGACCTTTAGCATAATCCCAATGTTGTACATTCATCACCTCAAAAATTTTAGAACAATTTCATCCCCCCGAAAGAAAGACTCCACACCCCTTAGCATTCATTCTCCAGCCCTACACAACCAGCAATCTAATTGCATCTCTATAAATTGATCTATACTTACACTCTACACAAATGGAATCATACAATATGCAGCACTCTGTGTCTGGTCTGTGTTCTGAGAGGAGGAGTCCCCTATACTTTTGATGTAACTTTTATGCAATCTAAAGCTTCTCTATAAATAAAGTTTATTATATGGAAAAAAAATAACTGCAATACAAGTTTTGGGAAAAAAGAAAGTAGCTTCTAATTGTTCTAAAGGCATACAGCAAAAGAAGAAACTTTTATTCAAGAAAATGTTCTAAATCTCAGTAACAACAGCAAGAATATGTGGCATTTGAGTGATAACCTATCACTTCTCTCTTGCAACCCCCAACTCAGTGTGATGGAAGCTGAATGCTGGGTGAGCATAGCCAAGAAATGGGGCTCCCTCACTCCACAGCTCCCAGTTGAGGGCTACTGAATCTCTGAGGGAGGGAAAGCCTGCCTGCAGTTCTCACCTCCCCCCTCCCAACTCCATGCTGCACTGACTCTGTTCTAGGCTAGAACAACTGAGAGGTTCAGGGATCACTTCCTCCACCCAGCCCCACCTTGTAGGGTGTGAGTGTTACCTCAGGCCTGCAGGCTGAGACTACTGGGGCACCAATTACCTCCCCTTCACTCTTAGGACAGAGGTCCTACATCCTGAGCAGCAAGCCATGAAGAACAGAGGCTATTGCCCCTGCCCAGGGCCAGCTCATAAAGCAGGAGTGCCAAGCCAAGAGAACTGGACCATTGTCCCCACCCTCAGCTCTGGAGTAGTGGTGCAGAGGGTTAGGCCAGGGGAAGAGGCAGGTCATAAGAAAACAGAGATCTGAAGCTCTCCCCAAGGGAACTGACTTTAATTAGAACAGAGTATAGGGAAGTTCAAGCTTCAAGGAGGTCTTGAAAACAATGTAGATTTTGGTGGTAAGCAATTAAGAAGAGAATGGTAGGTCCATGAGAGCCGTCATCTATATCATGAATTAGCTAGAACTTTGCCAGAGACAACCAAGAAAAGACACAGCTAAGGTAGCCCTCCTGGGTTTGGAACAACATCGAAAATTTCCTGCAAGACTATACAATGGTGGGACAGAAATAGGAAAAACTTCCCATTCCAGGAGGGAGAAATTGAATGGGAAAGAGGGGTCATTGTTCCCAAGCAAGTCTAAAACCCAGCAAGGTGAACTCCATAAAATTCCAGGTCTAACTTTATGTTCCTTCTACCATATATGTCACCCTTAATATCCACTCCCACACATAGTCCCCTGATTTCTGTCTGTATAAACTGGAAGGAATCCATGCAGTTCTTTTGAGTGTAGAATACTTCCTCATGGGTTACACGTTATACCTCACCTTTCAGGGCCTGCTGGGACCTTAGTTTAGTTATGGTCTGGAGGCAAAGAGGAGTGGTGGGGGTGTTGTTTTAGTTTGCTAAAGCTGCCAGAACAATATACCAGAAATGGGTTGGCTTTTACTGTGGAGATTTATTAGCTTGCAAACTCACAGCTCTGAGGCTGAGAAAACAGTCCAAATCAGGACATCATCAGGCTATGCTCTCTCCCAGAAGACTGGCTTCACGCTATCCTGGAATTCTTTTACATGGGAAGACACATGGCAGTGTCTGCCAGTCTTTGCCTTCTCAAAATGACACATGGCATACTTAGCATGGAACCATACGTGAGACTCTGGTCACAGCACCCTGCACAGGGGATGACACCCAGCAAGTACTCAGTCAATGCCTGCAAAGTCAAATTGATGACCAGGGTTTAATTCAGCAATATATTTTAATGCCTATAATATGATTAATTCTTGAGCTTTATGAGAGCAGGGACCATTTGTTGTTTACTGTTATCTCCTGTGTGCATAGCATAGTGCTGTGCATGGAGCGGGCACTAAGGAGTATGGTTCAGTCAGTAAATGAGCCACAATCTCCTGCACCTGTCCTTTGAAAGATGACCTTTCTCCTCTTCTATTGCCTCTGTGAAGTGGTGGGCCTCCTCTTGAATACGTTCCTCTAAGCTCTTCTTTCCTAAGCCAAAGTTCCTTAGTGTTGTCAGACAAGCCTTTGATCCTTCCAGTTCTGGTCACTGGACATTATTATTCCTGGGAAAGAGAAAGTCAATATTATGCCTTTCAGATTCTCAAATATGAATATCTGGCAAATAATTTGGGGAACAGAAGGAGGGAAGGAGAAGAGAATTAAGGCACTTGAAACATGTTCATAGAAATAACCTCTAAACAGTGGATATAATGAGTAACACTTACTTAATGTTTTATATGCCTGACACTATACTAAGTGTTCTTTATACATTATGTAATTTAATACTCACAAAACCCCATGGGGTAAATTATTATACAATATACAATTAGTCCCCACATTTACCTGAAGACAACACAAGGTATAAGGGGTAAAGCAAACTTCATGAGGTTGCACCATTATTAAAAGCTGATCAGGAATCCAAATTTAGGTCTGCCTGATTCCAAAGCCCATGCTTCGACTATTATTCACATAAGTGCATTTAAATACTTATGTTGTACTAAATATTAGGAATGAACGTGTTCACAAAACAATGTCAACACTCGGAAAGGGGCATGAAAGGCTTTATAGGAGGTGTCCTACTAAGCTAGGCCGTAGTCGATGAAGGAAGGACTCAAGGAAACAAGGAGGAGTGAATATTCCATGCAGGGAGAAGAACAGCAAAGAGAAAGGTAAAAACAAACAAACAAACAAAAAAAACAAATAAATGCAACTAAATGTGTACAACATCACATGATTTGTTTTATATCCTAGGTAATGTTATTCTTTTCTATTTCTTCACTCAACTCCCTTTAATAGCTGGCATTAGCTTCCACGCTTTCAATGAAACGGTCCTCCTTTTGTAAAATTCAATGATACTTTTTCACTTCATCTTACTTGATCTTTCAGCACCCTTAGACAATTTTTCCTGAAATACTCTCTTCCAATGGCAACCAGGGCACCATAATCTACAAATTTTCTCCCCATTTCTTTTGATAGTTCATAGTATTCAATATCATCTTAAAATAATGAAGTTCTTCAGGAATAAGTGCAAAGCTTATTCTCTTCTCACTCTACATTCTATTTCTGGGATCTCTTCAACTCCTAAATTTTAAATATCAGCTATTGATAGTGACCATGTATTTCTGATTCTATGCCATAGATCTATATACACAACTGCTTGTCTGACTTTGCCAAGTTAACAACATTTCAAATTCAGCATTTCCAAGATGGAGTTCAAGATTTCCATATAACTTCTGACCCAAACCAAACTAAACCAAGCACATTATCTTCCTTCAGGTGTTCTCTCTTTCTGTCATCTACTCAGTTGGGCATTGACCTCAATACTTCATTCTCTTTCCATCCTCTCTCCAGCTACCTCATTGTGTCTTTTTGGATTTACCATGTGAATATCTTGAACCCATGTATTGTCACAGTTACCATGCTTGTCTAACCTACTCTCATTTCTTGCCACCTTCCTAATATAAGTTACTATTTTCAATAGTCTCTTAAAAAACTATTCTGCATCTATATTTTTGTTCCCTTCACTCTATTTTCTATCCTGAAGCCTAAATTAATCTTAAAAATGAGCAATAAAAATATGATGATTTGCTTCTCTGCTTAAAACCATTCAATAGGTTCCATTGTTGTTAGAATAAACTAGCATTAAGAAGAGGCTGCATGAACTCTTCCTGGCCAAGCTCAGCAGATTCATCTCATGCCATTATTTCCAATTTGTTTGCTCTTGCTACACTGTCCACCTTTCAATTCCTCAAGTTCACTGTCCTTCATCCCATCTCTACAATTTTCATATGTTACTATTCTGCAGGATTGCACCCCCTTTCTCTTCATTTTATTAAATTAAGTGCCATTTCTTTAGGTTAGCTCTTCCTGAATTCCTGGCCTAGAGAAGTTTCCTCTAATAAGTGTACCCAGCATTTATCTCCATAGTATTGTAGGCTTTAAATTCTTATGGAATTAATTGGCACTGTCTCTCTCCCTGAATTGAATGTGATTTACTAAGGACAAGGACCTTCTCACACGGCAGACAATTTAAAAATACAGGGGATGGATGTAGAGTGAATGGATGAAATACTGCAAAGAGGAATTGCAAAGCATTTGAAAAATATGGTGCTTTGATAGACTAATAGTTTTCAGTTTTTATTTCATTTTTTTAAATGATTAAATTTATTTAATAATAATTTTAAATATTCACACCAGCCTCTTCTAATATGTATTGGTTGTGTTTGACTAGAAGTCTGGAGACACCATCTGTGGCATGAACTTAATGACCAAACATAAGGAACTAGAGATAAGAAGAAGGAACTAGATTAGTAACAGAAAGAGGCAGATCCATATCCAATTTCCTGGGGCAAGAGCTTTGGAATAGGGAAGAAGAAAGAGAGAAAATATTGACTCTTCCTCTGCTATCACTGAGTGATGAGGTTACTTGATTATAAATGTATCCACACTGAATTCCTGCAGGCGAGGAGACTTCTCTCAAGTCCCTGGCTTTAGCACTGACCCTGCTGAATCCTTTGAGGTGCCTTCACTTGGGGAAAATGGGCATCCAGCTTCCTTTAATGAATGAGATTTTTTGTGGGTCTGGTCTCTGGGGTTTTTGAAGAAGTATAATCATAAAGACCCACTTAAAAGAACATACAAATATCAAACACTCAAATCTTATAGTGGGCAAAAACTTACCTTTTTTCTTAATGATATGTTCTTGGAGAGGAGTCATGGGGATGGTTTAGAAAGTTTTGTTCTTGGTGGACAAGGACTTCTTTGATTAAGGGCAATCCTGATGTTACTGAAGGCAAGTTACCTAACTTCAGGCTAAGGAGTTTGTGGTGCTCAATATTTTTCTCTTTGATATGTAGAAAGTCTAATAGAGCATTACAAATGAATTATGTATTTATTTCATAGACATCTGGAAAGATGTATACCAAAGTCTTAATAGAGAGGTATTGCTGAGTGTGTTCGGATGGGCTGGTGAGAGGCTGTGATGGCGGTGGGAGGGATGGGAATGAGGAGTGGTCAGGCTCTTTCTCTCTCTCTTTCTATACTCTATAATGCCATGAGTGTGGGTTGCTTTTATAATTAAAAAATTTATTTCCATCCAATAAAGAAAAGGAAAAGAAAAGAAAGAAAGAAATGGAAATGTGGAATGAAGTTTTATAACTTCATCTTTTTGCAGTCACAGAATCCTTTGAAAATCTAGTGTTAATCACGGATCTACTCTCCAATAAAATTCTGTACATATGAATATAGTTATTGATGGAGCTTCAGGGATTACCTAGTCCCTGGGGCCCAAGGACTACTATTAAGAATTCTGGTCTCACAGGTATTTCTAAGGGCAATGCTAGGTTTCTGAGTACAATCTGTGGAAATCAAAATCAAGTTCAATCCAGAAAGTTTTTATGGCACTCGTAAGTGTAGCTAGGCTCTTTCCTGCTTTGCCATGATTTATGTGAAGATAGAACAAAGATCAACAGTGTATGGTGTCTTCATAAAATATCAAAGTCCCTTGTGAAAGGCTGATGGTATAGATAAACAAATGCATTGCAGAAGATAACATACACTATAGTGCAGTTGGAGAGAAATAAGAAGAGATGAATGTCCAACTCAGATATCAGAGAAAAATTTTAAAGATTGGTAGTATTTGAGCTGGATCTTAAGTGAAGTTCAGGTACAGCAAAAGAACATACACTGTGAAGGCAGAGACAATAGCAGTGTGGTAATGAAAGAGAAAGCAGTGAACTTGAAGACAGATCAATAGAAAGCATCTAATCTGAACAACACAGAGAAAACAGATTGACCTGTCGTGCAATAAGAGAAGATTGCGCTAATGCTATCAAAGTCCAAGAGTCCCAGGAGAGGGAAAATAATGTGGGGTGGAAAGTACGTGAAGAAATAATGACTGAAAATTTCGCAAATTTGGCAAAACAAATCAACCTGTGGATTCAAGAAATTGATTAGACCCAAAGGAAGATAAACCCAAAGAAATCAACCCCAAATAGGATAAACACAAAGAAATGCTGACCAAAACATATCACATCAAACTTCTGAAAACCAGACATAGAAAAAATCATAAAAGAAGTCAGAAAAAATACTTGGAATCAGTCATCATTACCTATGGTGAACAGCATATCAATGACGGAAGATTTCTCATCAGAAACCATGAAGACCAGAAGAATGAGGCACAACACTTTTAAGTGTTGAAAGAATGGAGCTGTCAACACAGAATTCTATATCCAGTGAAAATATACCTCAGAAATGAAGGTGAAATAAGGACATTCTCAGGTGAAATAAGGACATTCCAGATGAAGGAAAGCTAAAGTAACCTGTCCCCAGAAGTCCTGTTCTAAAAGAATAGGAAAGAAATTTATTCATACAGGAAGGAAATGATAACTGTAGGACACCTAAAGCCTCAAGAATGAAGAAAGAGCAAGAGAAAGGGTAAACACATTGGTATATACAATAGACTATTGTCCTCTTGACTTTTAAATGTCATCTTTGACAGTTAAAAACAATAATTATAATATTGTCTAATATGGTTCTCAATATATTTAAGGCATTTGTATCATAAAGGAGAAACTGTGAAGGAACCTATATGGTAGTAAGGCATGTGTATATATATACATATATATTAAACTTTAAATGGTAAAATGTTGATACTATTAGATTGCAATAAGTCATGTATATGTATTGTAATATTTTGAGTGACCACTAAAGAAAAAAACTATTCAAAGAGATATACTCAAAAACATTATAAATAAATGAAAATAAAAATCTTAAAAATGTTCAAATAACTCACAGGAAGACAGGAAAGGAGAAACAGAAACAGAAACCAGAGGGAGCAATAATAAAACAAAAAACAAATAATAAAATAACAATAAAATGGTTGAATAATTCCCAGAATATAAATAATTACATTAATTATCAATGGTTTAAATATACTAATGAATGACAGAAAGTGGCAGAATGAATTTTAAAAATGAATTAACTTTATGCTATCTATAGGAAATCCTTTCAAACATAATGATTTAAATAGGTTTAAGTGAAAAGATGGATAAAATATACCATGTGAATACTAATCAAAAGAAAGCCTGAGTGGCTATATTAATAGCAGATAACGTAGAGTTCAGAGCCAAGAAAATCATCAGGGACAAAGAGACACATTACATAATGATAAAAGGGTCAATTAACCAAAAAGGCATGACAATCTTTCTTGCATATGCACCAAACAACGGAGTTGGCAAATACATGAAGGAAAACCTGATCGAATCGAATGGAGAAATAGGTATATCTACAATTACGGTTGGAGACTTCAACACATCTTTCTCAGTAATTGACAGAACCAATGAACAAAAAGTTAGCAAAGGATATAGAAGAACTGAATAACATCATTGACCAACAGGATCTAATTGACATGTATAGAATACTTCACCCACCACCAGCAGAATACACCTTGTTTTTTTCAAGCACACATGGGACCTCCATCAAGATAGACTTGGCGGTCAGGCGCCAAGGGCTGGATTCCTGATTGATCCCATACTGAAGCCGTGGAGATGGTCTTGGAAAAGGCCAGGCTAGGGGCATTTTTCTTTTCTATTTTGAAGGTCCAACTTTTTCTGAAATTGTTAGTGCTCTTGGGATTATGTTTTTAATGCCACTCACGCACAACAAAAGTTAGGTGCCTTGTTTTTCAGTCTTAGCCTAACACAGTTATTGGTAAACAGTATGAAAGCAGCAACTGACATTTCTTGGTCTCTTACTATAAACACCAGCTGGCAGGGTTAGTCTGTACATAAATTATTTTATCCTCACAAAATTGCTTGGGAAAAGCTCTTGCTTGCTTGAAAAAC
This sequence comes from Cabassous unicinctus, assembly GCA_029593785.1. Lineage (NCBI taxonomy): Eukaryota > Metazoa > Chordata > Mammalia > Cingulata > Chlamyphoridae > Cabassous > Cabassous unicinctus. Next base: position 12,561 of record JAQZBX010059685.1, read on the forward strand.
AGTGTGGGATTAAATAAGTGGTGAAAAAATGAATCCCTCAGACTGCTATGTCTCACAGCCATTGTTGCCAGATTAACAGAGGTCTTGTATTTGAAAAGAGTTCAGAAGATTAAAAAGCAAAACTCCCAGGATTGAGCCTAATCCAGAAGGTTGTTGTAGGAATGCATCTTAGGTCTTGTTTTGCTTTTTGAGGCTCTTCCTTTGAATTCCCAAAACAGTGTTAGGCATCCGATTTTCAACCCTTCCTGCCATCCTGTGCCCACCTGTGACACTATTTCTGAGATATTGAAAACATGCAGAATAGTTCTAGAATAGAAGAGTGAACACTCATGTACTCAATGTCTAAAAACATACTCTGCTTAACATCTTGTATTAAAAAGAAAGTATAAAATACAACAGAATTGATGTCTTTTCTCTACCTTTCCAAAGTCCAGAGGGTGATACTAGCTGGAGCTTGGTTTGTATCCATCCAGTCTTTATTTTCCTATTTTATCAGAGGTGCTGTTCATCCTGACAACATGTCTAATATTCATAGAAATGTAAATTTTTAAAAGAATTATTCTACAAACCTGATTTTCTTTTATTTCATTCTGTGTTATGTGTTTGACATCTATCCAAGTTGATACATGTGGCTCTAATTCATTTTTTTTAACAGCTGAGTAATCCTCTACCGCTGCAACCCTATTTATTTACCCATTCTCATAGTACTGGACATTTAGATTTGTTATCTCCTTTCTCCCCCTTTTTGTTTGCATTAAAACAATGCTGCATGGGGACAGCTTCTAGAATGACAGGATGAAGAGCTCTGCAGACCCTCTTTCCAGCAAAACTACAAGTGTTGGAGAGAATGTGGAATAATAGGTACACTCATCCACTACTGATCGTAATTTAGAATGGTGCAGACACATGGAGGGTGGTTTTGCAGTTCCTCAGGCAGCTAAGTATAGAATTGCCATATGATCCAGCAATCTCACTACTAGGAATATATCCAGAAGAATTGAAAGCCGGGATACAAACAGATATACGCATATGCATACTCATGTTCATTGCCACATTATGCAAAAGAGCCCAAAATTGGAAGCAACCCAAGTGTCCATCAATGGAGGAATGGATAAACAAAATGTGTTATATACGTATGATTGATTATTACTCAGGTGTAGGAAAGAATGAAGTATTGACACATTTGAAAACATTGATGAACCTTGAAAACCTTATGTTGAGTGAAGTAAGCCAGTTACTAAAGGAAAAATATCGTATAACCTCACTGATAAGAACTAAGGATATTGGACAGACTTACAGAGGTAGAGTCTGGAAGATAGATTACCAGGAGATGGAATGGGAGTAGAGAGTGTTCATCCAATGCTCAATCTGGGCAGAATCTATGATAAGGTGGATGGTGGGGGTTTGGCAGTGAATGGGGGTGATAGAGGTGCAGCTGTATGAATGGATTTCAGGGGATGGGTTGGGTCATCCATGGAACCAAAGGGACAGCTGGATGAAGGAAGAGGTGAACTCTGGGGAGGAGGCAGACTGTGTTGAAAACACAATTGTGGGAGTGTTCTTTTGGTATCTATGGCAGGGGAGGGTCACTGGTGTAGGGTGTCAGTGATGAGAGGATATGTGGGGAAAGGTATACCTGGGGCATGCTTCTATGGAATATGAATGTGTTCATGTTGTCATAGGGTGGGATCTCAGTGGATGGAGACCCACACAATAACCAACAAAATATTAAACTCCGATCAGGGAGTCCTACTACATTATCAAGTAGATTCGTAAGAATCTCTAGGGTACATAGGCAATGCTTAATAAAAGGAAACAGATGAAAATGTCAAGACTATGATATTAATGCTTATATTCATGAAACTTATTCTTATAAAAAAATAATAATATCTATTGCCTAAGAGTTACCTCTTGAAAATGTCCTTGTTACTCCAAAGTGGACTCTCTCTAAGCCAAAATTAGCAAATAAACTCACCACTTTACCCCCAGTGTGGGCAATGATGCCCGGGGATGAGCCTTCCTGGTAATGAGGGATTAATACCAAACACTAACCAAGGATGCATTTTGAAAAAGACCTTGGTCCAAAAGGGAAAACATTAAATACAAAAGAGTTTTTATTGCTAAGAGATTTTAAAGTGGGTCAGGAGGGCCTTTCAGAGGTTACACTTATGCATATCTCAGGCAGATCTCAATAACTGCACACAACCACATGAAATCAACATTCTGTTGGTGGGCCTTACCTTGGAATACATGATAATCTATTTCCCCAAAGTAACAGAGTTAGACTCATTTATAATATCCTGACACATGATTCATCTACCCTTTTTATTTGAACCTACAATAAGCACTATACCCCTTAAATATATGTCCAAGACTGAAATATTCAGTCTGTTCATCTGTCAGTTGAGTTCTGAATCTCAGCAGAGTTGTGACCAACACCTGCCCTCCAGTTCATAGGACTTGCAAAGGACAACTTACAAAATGATATTGATGGACAAGTCCTATCCCAAAAACAAAGAGTATCTACAACTGCAAGCAAAATAGTACGTTGGATCAAAGTACAACAATGGATCAAAGTAAAAATATTATTATTGTTGTATGAAAGACCTGGTAATATTGTCATAAAGTTAATGGTATGGTTACTAGAGTTTCTGTGGGGAGGAGATGGAATGAATAGGTGGAATATAGGGCATTTTTAGGGCATTGGAATTCTTCTGCATGCTATTTCAATGAGGGATACAGGTTATTATACATTTTGACAATTCCTATAAAACTGTACAGTGCAAAATGTAAACCAAATGTTAACTATAGTCCTTGGTTAAACCAATGCTTCAATATTTGTTCACCAACTGTAACAAATGTACCACATGATGTAAGATGTTATTAACAGTGGAAAATGTGGAAGGAGGAGAGGGTGAAGTGTATGGGAATCCCCTATACGTTCGATGTAACTTTTATGTTACCTAAAACTTCTGTATAAATAAAGTTTATAACAATGGAAAAAATAAATGCAATACAAGACTTGGAAAAACTAAAGTATCTTCTAATTGTACTAAGGGCATATGGTAAGTGAAGAAATTTTATTCAAGAAAATCACCTAAATCTCGATAATAACGTCAAGAGTATATGGCATTTTATGATAAACTTTCACTTCTCTCTTGCAACCCCCAACTCAGTGTGATGGAAGGTGAATGCTGGGTGAGCATAGTCAAGATATGGGGTTCCCTTGTTCACAAATCCCAGTTGAAGGCTACTGAATCTCTGAGGGAGGGAAAACCTGCCAACATTTCTCATCTCCCCTCTCACAGATCCAAGCTGCAGTAGCTCTATTCTAGGCAAGAGCAGCTGAGAGGTTCAGGGGTCTCTTTCTCCAACCAGCTCCCCTAGTAGGGTGGAAGTGTAACTGAGGCCTACAGGCCTAGACTACTGGGTCACCAATGACCTCTTGTTCACTCTTAGCACAGAGGTCCTACATCAGGAGAAGCAAGCCAGGAAGACCAGAGGCCCCTCCCCTGTGCCCTGCTCATGGAGCAGGAGTGCCAATCCAAGAGAAGTGGACCATTATCCCCACCCTCAGCTCTGGAGTAGTGGCACAGAGGTTTTGGCCAGGAGGCGAGGCAAGCTATAAGAAAAGAGAAATCTGAAGCTCACCCAAGGGAACTGACTTTAATTAGAGCAGAGTGTGGGGAAGTTTTAGCCTAAAGGAACACTTTGCAAACAATGGAGATTTTGGTCATGAGCAATTAAGAGGAGACCTGTAACTGCATAAGAGCCATAATTTATACCATGGATTAGCTAGAAATTTACCAGAGGCATCCAAGAATGGAGACAGCTAAGAAGAGCCCTTTTGGGTTTGGAACAAACATCAAAAACTGCCTCTAAGACTATACAATAGTGGGACAGGCATAGGGAAGACATTCCCATTCCAGAAGGGAGAAATTGAATGGAAGGGTCATTGTTCCCAAACAAGTTCAAAACCCAGCAAGGTGAACTCCATAAAATTCCAAGTCTAACTTATGTTTCTTCCACCATATACGTCACCCTAATATCCACTCCCACATATTCCCCAGATTTCTGTCTGTATAAATTGGAATGAATCCATGCAGTTCTTTTCAATGTACCATACTTCCTATGGGTTACACTTTATAGCTCACCTTTCAGGGCCTTCTGGGACCTTGGTTTAGTTATGGTCTGGATGCAAAGAGGAGTGGTGGGGGTGTTGATTTAGTTTGCTAAAGCTGCCAAAACAATATACCAAAATTTCTTGGCTTTTACAATGGGGATTTATTAGTTTGCAAGCTCACAGTTCCAAGACAGAGGAAAGTGTACAAATCAAGACACCATCAGGCAATGATCTCTCCTGGAAGACTGGCGGCATGCAATCTTGGAATCCTTTTACATGAGAAGACACATTTAAGGGTCTGTTGTTCTCAGCCTTCTCCAGGATCCGTTGCTTTCAGCTTCTGGCTGCTCCATCTGTAGATTTTTCCCTCAGCTTCTTTGGGCTCCTCTGAGCTCCTGTGTCTCTCTTCATGTTCATCTCATTCATCAAGGACTCCAGTAAGAGGATTAAGAACCAATCAGGTTCACATCTTACTGAAGTAATCTACTCCAAAGGCCCTTAAGTGAAATGATATATTTAAAAGGTCCCACTTATAATAGATTCACACCTACAGGAATGAATTACCTCTAAGGACTTGAATATCTTGAGGCTACCCAGGATCAAACTTCCATGGGGGTACTGTGAAGAATTAGTGGTGTCCTGCATATCAACTATCTCAGGGGATTCGATTGCAGGGTTGACTGTTGAAAAAGGATTAATATCCCCAGACAGGATTGGGAAGGCTGCTTACACAGGGGAGGCCATTACAGGATTATCTGGCAAAAAAAAAAAAAAAAACAAACA
>JAQZBX010059686.1:0-17467 GCA_029593785.1 Cabassous unicinctus
AAAAAAAAAAGAAGAAGAAGAAAAAGTAGAAAAGAAAATAAATAAAAGCCATCCAAATTGGAAAGTTAGAAGTAAAACTTTCACTATTTGCAGATATTATCTTATATATAAAAAGACCAAAAAAATCTAAAACAGAGCTATTAGAGCTAATAAATGTTTCCGTAAAATGGCAAGATATAAGATCATCATGCAAAAATCAATAGTGTTTCTAAACACTAGTAATGAGAAAGCTGAGGGGGCAATCAAGAAAAAAATACCATTTACAATAGCAACTAAAAGAATCAAATATCTAAGAATAAATTTAACTGAGGATGTAAAGGATGTACAAAGAAAACAATACAACTTTGCTGAAAGAATCAAAGCAGATCTAAATAAAATAGAAGAATGTTCCGTGTTCATGGATTGGAAGATTAAACCATTAAGATGTCAATTCTACCCCAATTGATTTAAGATTCAATTCAATCCCAATACAAATTCCAACAGCCTTTTTTGTAGAAATGGAAAAGCCTATTATCAAATTTATTTGGAAGGGTAAGGTGCCCTAAATAGCCAAACACATCTTGAAAAAGAAGAACAAAGTGGGAGGACTAACACTACCTGAAGCATGGTCAAAACAGCATGGTATTAGCACAGGTATAAACATATTGACCAATGGAATCTAATTGAGAGTTCAGAAATAGACCCGCACATCTACATCCAAGTGATATTTGACAAGACTGCCAAGTCCACCATTTGGGACAGAATGGTCTCCATAACAAATGGTGCTGGGAGAACTGGGCATCCATTTTCAAAAGATGAAAGAGGATCCCTATCTAATGTCCTATACAAAAATTAACTCAAGATGAATCAGAAACTTAAATTAAGAGCCAGTACCATAAAACTCCTAGAACAAAATGGAGAGAAGCATCTTTGAGATCTTGTGGTAGGCAATGGTTTCATAAACTTTACACCCAAAGCACAAGCAATGAAAGAAAAATAAGATAAATGGAACCTCCTCAAAATTAAAAACTTTTGTGCTTCAAAGGAGTTCATTAAGAAAGTGAAAAGGCAGCCTAATCAATAGGAGAAAACATTTGGAAACCACATAATCAATAAGGGTCTAATATCCAGCATATATTAAGAAATCCTACAACTCAACAATAAAAAGACAAACAACCCAGGTAAAAATGGGCAAAAGACTTGGTTAGACATTTTTCCAAAGAAGAAATACAAATGGCTTAGAAGAACATGAAAAGATGTTCAACATCATTAGTTATTAGGGAAATGCAAATCAAAACCACAATGAGATACCATTTCAAACCTACTAGACTGGCTACTATTTTTTTTAAAAAGAAAACTACAGGTGTTGGAGAGGATATGGAGAAATAAGAAATCGTATTCACTGCTGGTGGGAATGTACAATGGTGCAGCTACTGTGGAAGACAGTTTGGTGGTTCTTCAGGAAGCTAAGTATAGAATTGCCATATGATCTGGCAATCCCACTTCTAAGTATATACCCAGAATAACTGAAAGCAGGTACACAAACAGATATATGCACACCAATGTTCATTGCGGCATTATTCACAATTTCCAAAAGATGGAAGCAACCCAAGTGTCCATCAACAGAGGAATAGTTAAACCAAATGTAGTATATACATATGATGGAATACTATTCAACACTAAGAAGGAATGAAGTGTGGATGCATGCAAAAACATGGATGAATCCCAAGGACTTTTGTTGAATGAAATAAGCCAGGCACAAAAGGGCCACTATTGTATGATCTCACCAATATGAACTAATTAAAATAAGTAAACCCATAGAGGTAGAATCTAGAAGATATGTTACCAGGAGATAGAATGGGGGTAGAGAATAGGAGCTGATGCTTAATATGTGCAGAATTTATAATTAGGTTGATTATAATGGCTTGGAAACAGACAGAGGTAATGGTAGCACAATATTGTGAGTATAATTAACAGCATTGAAGTATGTTTGAGAACGTGGTTGAAAGGGGTGTTTTGGGTCATATATGCTACTAGAAGGGCAGTTAGAGGATAAAACATGGGATAACACAGTGAACCCTGTGGTGGACAAGGATGGTGGTTAATAATACAAATATAAGAATGTTCTTTAAGGATCTATATAACAAAAGCACATCACTAGTACAAGTGATGCATTTGGAGAAAGACCTTGACCAAATTAATAAATACAATAGTTTTCATGGCTAAGAGATTTCAGTGTGAGTTAGGAGGTCATTCCAGATGTCACACATATGCAGGTCTCAGCCAGACTTCACAAACTACCACAGTAAACAAAGCCTCAAACAAAAGTGCTCCTGAAGGCCCTAGAAATGTCCAGGCACCACATGGACTCATGAAACCAACACCCCCTCAGCTGCTCTATCTGGAAATATAAGAAAAGCTATTTCCCCAATATAACATAGTTATACTCATTTATAAACACCCTAATCGTGATTCTTCTACTCCTTTTATTTGAACCTATTATTTTCAGTTTACTTGTTAAGTATATTTCTCAAAGACTTAAAGATTTTGGATTGTTCTTATATCAGTTGAGTTCTGAAATCCAGCAGAGTTGCAGCCAACTACTGCTCTCCAGTTCTCTGGGCTTGCCCTGGACAACTAACAAAATGATGATGATGGATCAGCTCCATCCCCAAAGCAAAGTGTATCTTCAACTTTAAGTAAAACAGTTCCAATCCTGTGCTCCATAATATCTATGTCCCTTCTTAGCCTGAAGCAGTCAAAATGGACATTGTCCCAAATCCCTCAAGATTGAGGAATGAACAAAAATAAGGGGGGAATGTAACTACTGACTAAAGCAGATTTATTGTTATTGTATCTATCATCTTGTGTTAACTGAGTAACTTGTAATATTGATATGAATTTTTAAAAATAAATAAATTCCTGTTGTTCAAGACTGTGGTACTTTGCCCTGGTAAATAAGACATTATTTAACATCCATCAGATTGACCACAATTTAAAAATCTGATGTTTTTGTTTCCTAGCTGCTAAAACAAATACCGTGCAATGTGTTGGCTTAAAACAAGAATTTCTTGGCTCCATTTTGAGGCCTGGGGAAGTTCAAAATCAAGGCTCCAGCAAGGTGATGCTTTTCCTTGAAGATTGTGGCATTGGGGAGCTGGCCGCCAATGATCCTTGGTCCTTGACTCTTTTGTCACATGGCAATGTACATGACAATGTCTTCTCCCTTCTCTTCAAGGTTCCTTTGACTTCCTACTTCTGGCTTTTTCCCTGTGGCTTTTTCTTTCCATATCCAATTGCCTTTGCTTATAAGGACTTCAGCCATAGTGGATTAAGGCCGAACCTCCTTCAGTTTAGTCGCTCCTTATCTAACAACATCTTCAAAGGTCCTGTTTACAAACGGGTTCACATCCACAGGATCAGGAGTTAGGACCTTTAGTGGGGGAGATGATTTGTGATGGTTTGAAGCTGTATGGATCCCAGAAAATCATGTTTTTAAAGCTAACCAATTCCTATGGGTGTAAACCTATTCTAAGTAGGACCTTTTGATTCCATTACTTCAATTAAGGCATGGCACAGGGTGGGTCTTAATCCTCTTACTGGAGTCCTTTATAAGAGAATGAAATTCATACAAAGAAGAAGAGAAAGCCAGAAAATCCAGAAGCTGAAAGCTGCAAGATCAGGAAGAGAAGAGATGCTACATTCTGATGTCACCATGTACCTTGCCATTTGACAGAGGAGTCTAGGATCACCGGCTGCTGGTCTTCAGCGAGAAAGCATCACCGGATGATGTCTTGATTTGGACATTTTCCTCAGCCTCGAAACTGTAGCTTGTAAACCAATAAATCCCCATTGTAAAAGCCTACCCGTTGCTTTCCGTAGCCAAGCAGATTAAAACATGATTCAATCCCCAACATCTGATAATAACAAATATTGGTGAGGTTGTGAGCAAAAGGAATTCTCATACATTGGTGGTGGCCATGTAAACTAGTATAACATTGGGAGATGGTTTAGATTTATCAAGTGAGGTTGAAGATATTTTTCAGTGTATTTACTTTGGGTATATACCCTAAAGACTTTTTTTAAATACATATACCATAACTTATGTACAAGGAAGTTCATAGAAATCTTGTTCATTGCAGCCTCAAGCCAGAAACAGCCTAAATTTCCACTGATAGTAGAATGGATAAATTAACTGTGGTATATTCATATGATGGACTACTATGCAGCTACATACAACGTAGTGAATCTCACAAACATTGGTGAATCTCACAAACATAATGTTGAGGGAAAAAATGCTAGACACAAGAAAATACAGAATTATTTCATTTACACAAAGTTCAGTAATTGGAAAATGCTAAAGAAAACACACAAATGTTTTTCACAAAAGTCACAGTAGTGGTTATTTTGGGGGTAAGGAAGGAATTGTGATTAGCAAGTAACTCAGGGAGCTTCTAGAGCACTGTCATGTTCTACTTTCTGACCTGGGTGGCAGTTTACATGGGTTCTTATGTTTTGAGAATTTATTAAACTGTACATTTTTATGTACTTTTCCACATTATGTTATAGTGCACATTTTTTAAAAGTTTATACTTTTAAAATATGTCAAAGACATTTAAACACCCCTGATATTATACTGAAATGAGAGACATTTTCAGAATGTTAGTAATACCTCTTGGAAGGATCATAATCATACATTCAGATAGTCAAGCAGTCATTCATGCCAATATTCAACAAAAACAATCGTGTATTCATATAGTAACATGGATGAATCTTGAGGATATTATGCAAAGTGAGATAAGCCAGACACAAAAGGACAAATATTACATGGTCTCATTAATATGAACTAAATATGAAGAATAAATGCATGGAGTTAAGAAGAGGGCTGAGGATTACTGATGTTTAGCTTTACTGTAAAAATGTGGAAATGTACAGAATTGATGGTAACACATTATAGTGAGTAACAGCTGGTTTATAAATGGGTATGTGGCTGGGAGGGTAGTCTAGGGATGTAAAAGTCAACTGAAAGAAAACTAGAGAATAATCTAGGGGCTGAATAACACAGTGAACCCAGAGGTGGATGAGAATTGTGGTTGATGGTACAGATGCAAGAGTGTTCTTCTGTGAGCTAGAGCTCTTTCAGAGTGGTGGGAATGTGGAGAAGCATGGTAAAAATATAATTGGTATGACCTATGGACTGTGGTTGACATCAATACTGTAATAGTCATGCATCTGTGCCAAAGATGTACTGTGTTGGTAATGGAGGAGTATAGAAAAAGTGTGCCAAATGTACACCATGGACCATGGTTAGTGGTAATAGTCTGATGATATCATCTCATAACCCGTAACAAATGTTCCACCACAGAGTGGTGTGTTGGTGAAGGGGTGTGGTATGGGAATTCTACACATGTGCATGGTTTTTTAAGTTCACAATTTACAAAATATATTTTAAAAAATAATAATAGGGTGGGTTGGGGGAAAATATACCAAATGTAAGATATGGACTATAGTTAGTAGTAAGACTTTGACAATAATCTTTAATAATTTGTAAAAAATGTCTCACAACAATGCTAGATGTTGGTGGCAGGTTGATGTGTGGGACCCGTGTATGGTGTTATGCCTGTTTGTTTTGTAAGTTCACAACTTTTATTATACACTTATTGTTTATTTATGTTCATGTATGGATGATATACTTCAATAAAATTTTTAAAAATTAAAAAAATTTAGAAAAACAATTGTATATTAACCATCCTCAATATTCCAGATACTAAATCAAGCCCTGTGGAGGACAGAGAGACGAATAAGACACAGACTGAATCCTGAAGAATTCATTATCTACTGTGCACCCTGGGTAGGTAAATATACAATCACATAGGTAAGAGAAAGGGACAAGTGCTTCAAGAAAGACACAGCAGTCAGTTAATGGAAAGATTACTTTGAGGTGGGAGTCATGGAGGGCTTACAGTTGGCTGGGGGTAGGCAGGAAGGGAGAGGACATAGGGAAATATAAAGGATCTTTACATGGGCAAGATTCCTCAAATTGTTTAGGGAGGATGGCAAACAGGAAAGCAGGGAGAGGCCAGAGAAGAGACTGGAGAGGAAGGTAGGTCACACTGGCCTTGGGAATTGGTGAGGAAGATGGGCTCTTTTTCTGAAGGCCAGGGGAACCATTGAAGCATTTGAGGAAGAGAAGGGGTATATTCAGATTGATTAGTATGATTGAACTTGAAGGTAAAGGTAACTAAGAGTGTTTTCCACAGAAAAACACACAAAAGTCCAAAAAAAGATATGCACCCAATGCCCATCCATGGGATAATAATTTATAATCAGAAAAGTAGGGAATAATGTAGAGATTAAGCACTAGGGGGCTTATGAAAGATATTATAGCACAATAGTACAACTGAATACTATGCAGATGTTTAAAATGATATAGTGGATAAATGAAAAGGTAGTGAAATATTGAGTGAAAAAAATCAGATGAAGGGAACAGATGTCCCTCAAGCAGTTGAGCACCTGCTTCCCACATGGGAGGTCCCAGGTTCGGTCCCCGGTGCCTCCTAAAAACAAAAACAATAAGCAAGGAAACAAACAAATAAAAACCAACACAGGGTTGCTGATGTGGCTTAGTGGTTGAGTGCCAGCTTCCCACATACGAGGTCCCTGGTTCAATCCCTGGCCCTGGTACCTCAAAAAAAAAAAGAAAGAAAAAATCAGGTGACAATCAATATATAAAGTGTGATCCAGTTTATGGTAAACAAAAAAAGTTGGAACAATATTCAAAATATTGAATATTGAATATCAATATTCAAGATATTCACAATTATCTTGTAGTATTATTGAGTATGGGGAGATAAGAGTGGAGAAAACTTTCATTTTATGGATTTTATTTCATGGATTTATGGATTGTTTGAATATTTAAAATGCCCATGTAATATTTTCGTAATTTGAATATATATAAAAAATATATTTCCTTTTAGAAAAAACTATGCTTAGAAGGAAAAATATCAAGTTATTTGGGAAGTAATGTGTCATCTGACTTAAAAAAACATATGAGGATCACAATGAAATTTAAATGTAAGAAGCTAGGGAACATTTTAAAATTCCATAACACATATTGATCTTATATATTGAATAAATTCTGCCAATAAATAAATACTTTCAAAAATTCCCTAATGACAGATGAATTAACAGTAAAGAATATATTCACCATCTACCATTGCCTTGCTGATTTAGCTGGGCTGGACAGCCAGTTTCAGGATTAGGCAAGTGATTATAACAGTCTCACAATTCTAGCCTTGAATCACCATGACAACAAGAACATATAATTATATACATGCACTGGAAGAAAACCAAAGAATGAGAAATACAAAAGCATGCAGGGATTTTTTTCTTAGCTCTGCAAAGGAAAACACAGAACAGAATGAGTTTTTAAATGCACCTTGCAAAAGAACACCATGTTTGTGAAAATAGTCAATTAAATGGATTTAAGTGTAACATAACTTAAACACTATGACCATTTTCATCTTTCAGCCCTCTTGATTTATCAAAACTCTCAATAGCACATTCAGGAGCATTCAAACAAAACTAAACAGCAATAAAGCTTTTCTAAGCTTCCTGTAATTTGAGGGACAATTTATATAATTACAAGTATTTGACAACTTTTTTAATCATTTCTAAATGGTTATGAATATCTGCAAGTTTATGTTTTGAAATGTATTTATATACAAACCTGCCATAAAAAAGCAAAATAAATTAAACTAGTACTATGTTTAAGCTGTTGATTTGTAGTGTGATATATATGAAATAGGAATTTTCAAATAGCTAAAAGAAGGGGTTAGTTATCGGATCTAAACACTAGTTGAAGCAGCCTGATTCCCATTTGTTGATGGTTCAGATCTCACAAAGTAGAATCATGTAATTAGCTTCATGTGCGTGGGAGAGATATGGATGCAAGAGCTTTAAAAAATATATATATATACACGTATCTGTGCCAACATCCCATGATAAAACGGGAAAGAGAAATGATCAAATGCACCTGAAGCATGTTTTAACCCTCTAGGTCTAAATCTACCAGCCTTAAAGACAAAGTGAGCATATTTGTTCAACATTAAACAAGCATTTATCAAGCACTGTGTGTCCAGCATTGGGATAGGAGATAACAGTCTCCATCATCAAATGGTTCACAGGTTAGTTGGGAAGACAGACAAGTAAGCAATTATCTTAGAAGGGCATCCATAAGTAGGGGGACCACACATCCCAATGCCCGAGACAATTCCAGTTTATACCTGTTGTTCTAGCATAATTTTTAAAATTATTATTAATAGGGAAGTGGATGTGGCTAAACCAGTTGGGTGACTGTCTACCACATGGGAAGTTCCGGGTTCGGGTCCCAGTGCCTCCTGGCGAAGGCGAGCAAACAATGAGCAGACAGGCGAGAGAACCATTTGAGGGAAGGGAAATAAATTTTTTTAAATTATTATACGTAATTTCTATCTAAAATGTATACCAGGGAAGCGGGTGTGGCTCAATCAATAGAGCTCCTGTTTACCATGCGGGAGGCCCCGGGTTCGCTTCCTGGGGCCTCCTTGTGAGGGCAGGCCGGCCTGCGCGGCGCGGTGGGCTGATGCAGCAAGACCTCACAGCAAGGGGGAGATAAGCAGACACGGAGAAGACACACAGCGAATGGACGCAGCAAACACAAGCAGCAAGGGGGGGATAAATAAATAAATAAATAAATCTTAAAAAAAAATAAAATGTATCCCAGTTAAAATAATAAATTATATGATCATCTTACATTCATAGGGAGACTGTGGGAGCCATTATCTTATTCTTGCTCTGTTTTTTTTTTTAATTTTTTAAAAATGTATTGAAGTATATCACTCATACATGAACATACATAAACAATAAGTGTATAGTAATAGCTGTGAACTTACAAAACAAACATACATAACATCATACAGGGCTCTCATACCTCACCCTACCACCAATACCTTGCATTGTTGTGAAACATTTTTAAATAATGATTAAAGAGCATCCTCAAAAACTTACTACTAACCAAAATATTTTCCCCCAACCCGCCCTATTAATATTATAATTTTTATATCATTTATACATGAACATACATAAACAATAAGTGTATAGTAAAACTTGTGAACTTACAAAGCAAACATTAATAACATCATACAGGGGTCCCATACATCAACCCTCCACCAACACTTTGCATTGTCATGAGACATTTGTTACAAATTATGAAAGAACAATTGTCAAAACCTTACTACTAATTATAGTCCTTATCTTATATTTGGTGTATTTTCCCCCCAACCCACTCTATTATTATTTTTAAAATATATTTTTATGACAGAATTTGTAAACTTACAAAACAATCATGCACATGTGCAGAATTCCCAAGCAATACCCCTCTATCAACACAACACACCCTGGTGGAATATTTGTTACAGATTATGAGATAATATCATCCAATTATTATCAGGTCCACAGCGTACAATTGACACACTTTTTCCATACTCCCCTATTATCAAAACAGTACATCTCTGCAATAGATGCAAGAATGTTACATTCTTACTATTAACCACACTCCATAGGTCACTCCAGTTGTGTTTTTCCCATGCTTCTCCACATTCCCATCACCCTGCAATACTGATGTACATCTGCTCTAGCTCACCAAGGACAATCTTGCATCTGTACCATCAACCACTATTCTCATCCACCTCTGGGTTTACTGTGCTATTCAGTCCCTAGATTATTCTCTAGCTTTCTGTCAATTGGCATTTACATGCCTAGACTACCATTTTCAGCCACAGCCCCATTTATAACCCAGCTGTTACCCACTATAATGTGTTACCATCAATTCTGTACATTTCCACACATTTACAGTAAAGCTAATTAAAACTTCTACATACATTAAATATCAGTAGTCCATCACAGTCCTCCTCTTATCTCCTTTAAAAATCCACCACCTACCACCAGGTCTTGAAGATATTTTCCTACATTTTCTTCTAGAAGTTTTATGGTTCTTGCTTTTATATTTAGATATTTGATTCATTTTGAGTTAAATTTTTTATAGGGTGTGAGATAGAGGTCCTCTTTCCTTCTTTTGCTATGGATATCCAATTTTCTCAGCACCATTTGTTGAATGGACTGTTCTGTCCGAGCTGGGTGGGTTTGACAGGCTAGTTAAAAATCACTTGACCATAGATGTGAGGATCTGTTTTTTAACCATTAATTCAGTTCCATTGGTCAACGTGTCTGTCTTTATGCCAGTACCATGATGTTTTTATCACTGTGACTAGGTAATATGACTTGAAGTCTGGAAATGAGAGTCTTCCAACTTTGCTTTTCCTTTTTAAGATGTTTCTGGCTATTCAGGACCCCTTACCCTTCCAAATAAATTTGATAAATCACGTTTTCCATTTATTTAAAAAATGCTGGCAGAATTTTTATCGGGATTGCATTGAATCTGTATATAAATTTAAGTAGAATTGACATCTTAATGATACTTAATCTTTTAATCCATGAGCATGGAATATTCTTCCAATTATTTAGGTCTTTTTTAAATTTCTTTTAACAATGAGTTGTAGTTTTCTGAATACAAGTACTTTAAATCATTGGTTAAGTTTATTCCTGAATATTTGGGTTTTATCTGTCATATTTTATTTTCACCACTCTTTTGATGCTTTTAGTTACTTTTATTGATATAAACTTCATTTCTAGGTTCTCTTCCAGGCCTCTCTCTCCTGTCTTTATTTTTCAGGCTGTAGAACACCCTTTAGTATTTCCTGCAAAACAGGTCTCTCGGTTAAAAACTCTCTCAGTTTCTGTTTATCTGTGAATATTCTAAACTCACCCTCATTTTTGAAAGACACTCTTGCTGGATATAAGATTCTTGGCTGGAAGTATTTCTCTTGCAGTATCTTAACTATATCATACCACTGCGAAATCAGCACTTAATCTTACTGGGTATCTCTTAAACATTATGCATTGCTTTTTTCTTGCTGCTCTCAGAATTCTCTGTCTTTGGCATTTGACATTCTGATTAGTATGTGTCTTGGAGTTGGTCTATTAGGATTTTTTCAGATGGGAATACATCACACTTCTTGGACATGGATATCTATGTCCTTCAATAGGGTTGGGAAATTTTCTACCATTATTTCTTCAAATATTCCTTCTGCTCCTTTTCCCTTCTCTTCTCCTACTGGAACACCCATGACATGTATGTTTGCACATCTTGCTGTCCTTTAGTTTCCTGAGACTTTGTTCAAGTTTTTCCAATCTTTTCTTCATCTGTTCTTTCTATGTTCACTTTCAGAGGCCATTTCTTCAAGCTCACCAATCCTTTCTTCTGCCTTCTCAAATCTGCTATTATATGATTCCAGTGTATTTTTAATTTCATTTATTGCATCTTTCATTCCCATAAGATCTGCTATTTTTCTATGTATACTTTCAAATTCTTCTTTGTGCTTATCCAATGTCTTCTTAATATCCTTAATTTCTTTAGTCATCTCATTGAATTTATTAAGGAGATTTGTTTGAACAACTATGATTAGTTGTCTCAACTCCTATATATCATCTGGAGACTTATCTTGTTCCTTTCACTGGGCCATATCTTCCTGTTTCTTGGTGTGGATTGTAATTTTTTGTTGGTGTCTTGGTATCTGGCTTACTAGAGTATTTATTCTGAGTGCAGTTTTTCTCTTTAGTTTTGGGCTTCCTGCCTTTCTCCCTTGCTGGTTGTGTAGTAGGAGCTGAGGATGTAGTTGGTGTTATAAACTGTGGAGGCTCAAGCTACCCTCATTGCCCCAAGGACCAAGAGCTTCTCCCAACTTTTCTTTTGCCAGGGGGTAGGGACAGAGCCACAGCTGTGTGGAATAATCCAACTCATGCAGGCCTAGACTGTAGTTGCCCAGAGAGACTGATGAAGCTTCAGGCCCCTTTCTCCCCTGCCTGGGGCAGGGATGGAGCTGCAGGTGTGGGCAGCTCTATGCAGTGCAGGTCCAAGATGAGCACAGTTGCCCCGGTAGACTTCCGATTATTATTCAGCTAAATGTACCTGCAGTTACCTGGATAGGCTGGTGCAGGGCCCATCAGCTTCCTCCCTGCTGGGGGTGGGGCTGAAGCCTAGGCTAGAGCTGCAAGCCAATCTGGGTGAATGAAACCGGTCTTTACTGTCACTATGATTTTCAGCCAGCCCAGCTTCCCCTCATGCTAGGGGTGGAGTCAAGATGGCGGCTACTGGTCTCCTTCTGACTTGGACAGGCTCAAACTTAAGCTGTTTTTAGGGTTATACTTTAGCCAGCCGAATTTTCTAATCAGTAGCTGAAATCAGTGGCCTACCCTCTCTTCCTCCCCTGTTTTTGGGAAATGGAGCTTCAAATTCCTGCCACAGAATAGCTCTTGGGGTGGCTTGCACTGCCAAAGTAGGATGATCACTGGCCTCCACGGCGTGGCCTGTAATTTCGCCGAGAGGCTGACGCAGCTCCCCACAGCTTCCTCCCTGCCCTAGGTGGGCCTGGGGCTTAGGCTAGAGCAGCAATCTGATCTAGATGGAAAGAAGCCGGTCCCTACCAGACTGTGATTTTCAGTCAGCTTTGCTTCCCCTCATGTCAGGAGTTAAGATGGCAGCTACCAGCGTCTTTCTGACTTGGACAGGTTCAAACTTTAGCTGTTCTTAGGATTATACTTTAGCCCACCAAATTTACTAATCAGTAGCTGAAGTTGGTGCCCATCTCTCTCTTCCTCCCCCTTTTTGGTAAGCGGAGCTTTCAATTTCAGCCGTGGCACAGCTCCCGAGGCAGCTTGTGCATCCAGTGGAGGATGGGCACTGGCCTCTGTGGCATGGAGTGCTCTACTTATGAATCTTCTCTGCAGATGGGCAGTCTCCTCCTTCCATTTTTCAAGGATGTTGCAGGATGCACTTCTGGTCTCCTGGAGCCCCCAAACAAGTGCTCTAGATAGCTCTGGGTGATCACCAACTGCTCTGTAGCAGGAGCTGATTCTTGGAGCTCTTTACTCTGCCACCATCTTGCTGGTTGTCCCCTGCTCTGTTTTCTTTTTTCTTTTAGGAAGTACCAGGGATTGAGCCTGAGACCTCGTACCTGGGAAGCAGGTGCTCAAACTACTGAGCTACACTAATTCCCCCGGGAGCCATTATCTTATTCATAAAGATACTATGGGGCCCAGTGAGCACTATGGCAGACATAATCCAGTACTAGAAGGGCTTCCTGGAAGACGTGCTGCCTGAAGTGAGTCTTAAAGAACAAATTAGTTAACTCCACGAAGACAAGGAGGGGAGGGACAGGGGACCTAGCAGACACTCAAATTAAGCCAATGGCATCCTGTGTCAAGCATTTTCCTAACAAAGGAGATTTCTCGTTTGCACTCAAAATTATGTAATGTCACACATATGAGGATTCTGGTTCTTCAAACTCCTTTAACAAGTCTCTCAGATTCTGTCAGGAGAACATATGCAAATAGTGCAGAGGCACTGCCTCCTAATTTCTTGTAGCCTGTTTCATCCCAGGCATTGGGCAGAATCATATTACAGAAGGGCTGAAAGCCACTCCTATGTCACAGTGAACATCTTTTATATTTGTCACCTTGTCAGCCCACATTGTTTCCAATGCGAACCCCCCACCCCCACCCCAAGAGGTCAGTTACATGGCCCCACCTCCTGCCACTATGTGGGAAGACATGTGGGCATGTGAACCAACTGGACTAGAGTCCTTCAGGTAGGGTTGGTTGGGATGCTAGGATACCCCTAAGGATAGCTAGCAGGCTTCTTTACCAGCACATGTGAAAACCTGCCTAAAAAATAAAACCAGCATAGGTTAAAACAGACCCAAAAGATGGAAAGAGAATCCTGAAGGCATTCTTTGAATTCCTAGATTCAGCAATGCCTCAAAATCTTGGATTTTCCTGGTATACTAGCCAACAATTCCACTTTCAGTTGTACAAAGAAAGCTTCTTTATTTCCCTGTAACTGTGTAGTAACAGGTGGGATGTGGGGGAAGGGAGGAGGTGGAGAATACACTAGTTTTACCCCTGGATTTTAATAATAGTTTTAAAATCAATAATTTACCTCAGTCTCTGCTTTCAAGCCTAAGTAAATTTCAGTGTTTCAAAATTCTGAACCCTCCACTCCTCTCCAAGAAAGCAAATAGACATATGAGAGAGGAAGGTGGATTTTATGTCCTGGTGGTCTTGGAAGGCAAAGGAGGTTCTTACATCCACAGGTTGTTCTCTGGACCCTTGAGGATCTCTGCAGCAAAGTGGCTCTGCTCTCTGGATGGATGATGAGTTAAGTGTAAGCAGACCCATCTCTGATCATTCTGTGGACATCTGCTGCTGCTGAAGGCTGCATGTGATTGCTTGACTGGGGCAGTGCCCCAGTGAACACTGGTCATTTCCCCTTGCTGAACTGGGGCCCACTCCAGCTCTCACAGGGGCTACAGTCTTCCCTAAGGGACACTGGCACCTGCATTTCGCCTCTGGTCCAGTTGTCCACACTACAGTCTTTGGCTGTGAACTTGGTCCCCATGACAAGGTCCCTTCAGAAAAGCCCACCATCAGCACCTTCAGCTACATTCCCTATCCTTCCATAGAGCATAATTGAACTTCTGAATCCTTTTATCACTGCAAGGGATCTAAGGGACACTCGGGTCACCTAAATTCAGATCCCCTCTCTCTCTCTGACCATCTTGAACAGTCAAGGTGACTTTAATAATACTACTACAGACTGCTGAGGTTATTTCCTTCCAGACTGAAATGATAACTAGGGCAGGAGTCCCTATAGCTTTGGCCCCACCCCTAAGACTTTGGCCTAGAAAGAGAGAGACTCATCTCAGCATCTGCTTTTCTACCCATGGGCCACCAGGATGAAAAGGACCAGTTTTTCCTTTTTTTTTTCTTTCCCATTTTACTAAGAACTTCCATATTCAAAACTGTGATCAAAACTACAAAAAACAAACAGAAACTGCATAATCAGGTTCACCAGGCTTGCTTCTTCATATGTTAAAGTAGGAGATAAGGGAATTCATGAAATCCTTTTCCTTATCAACAAAGTCTGGCTTGCAATACTGTTATTTTACTACATGCTTGAAAATTCTGGTTTGGTAAGAGCTGCTTATTAACACTTTCTTTTTCTTTACACTCCTTAGTTAAAATCCTAGTTTAATCCCCTACCCTGTCTTCATCATGTACCCTAAAATGTAAACATATAAGCACAGTAATTAATTTTTTAAATTATTCTAGATCAATGGTTCTCAAAATCTGGACCCCAAATTAGCAGCATTGTTAGAAGCACAAATTTTCTGACCTTACCTGAGGTCTACTGAATTAGAAACACTAGTAGCAGGGCTCAAAAAATCTGAGTTTTAACAAGTACCTGGGTGACTCTGATGCACACTAAAGTTTGAGAACCACTGCCATAGTGCATATAAAAGTCTCCTTCCAAATGATCAAGGTGTATATAATCTGTTTCTCACAGGCCACACCAACCTGGAGGAGGTCACAGTATCACATCAAGGAGGGTCCCTCAGGGCAGCCACAGGGCTGATGTAGTGTTTCCTATTTGGTACATGGTTTTACACAGGGGGAGAAAGATGTGGGAATGGAGGAGGAATACAAGGAATAGTTTGGATATGAAGCACACAAACATAATGTACCAGAGGCCACAGTGAAGTCTAGAGCTCTTCTATTTTAAAGAATAGAATCTCTATCTGGGCTTGAGATATACCGAAGTAAGAAAATGGAGCCTCTAGTCGAACCTTCACCACTAGAGAGTTTGCCAGGTTATTTGTGACAGTCTGTGAGACCTCGTGGACATTTTCTGTCTTATGTCTCTCCCCTCCCTAAATAATGAAGATTCTGTCTTCTTTTGAACGTTAGATATTAAAATGGAGTTTACTTATTTTCTGGTTTCAAAGGTATGTGCAGTTGGCTAAGACATGTAACACCAAACATACTGCCTCTCAGGATTTCTAAATATGTAATTTAGAAAGCATCGAACAATGAAAGGAGTAATATGCAAATGCAGTAATAAAAATAAAGCTATCTATATTGTTAGAGACTTACTTTTTATTTTAATTACATGATAACTCTACGAGTATATCAATCTTATAAGCCATAGAAACCAAACCTAGTTAACTTAAGCAGAAAACAGAAATATCAGCAAGATCCTGAGCAGCTTGGAGGATCAAGGGGAAGACTGCAGAAACTCCTGAGCAGTGACATGTATGAGGGCAACTACAGGGATCCAAATGGCAGGGAGTGGTGAATGTCTCTTCAGGGCACAACCACCAACATAAGACGGCTCCAAGTGTCCTGCCACCTTTCTGTAATCCTCTCAAGAAATAAAGTGCCAGAGAGGGACTCAGGAGTCACAAGTCCCTCCTTTGGCTTGAATGACAGTCTCATCAAGGGAGAGGATTAAATCCCAAGAAGGAAACCAAAATGCTGTCACCAAAAAAAGAGAAATGGATGCTGGGTGGCCAAGAAATGTCCATCACAATGATAAGCCATAAATTCAAGGCTTAGCTGAAGAAGCTGAAACCAAGAGAAGCCATGATTGCACAACATCCTATAGACAGGGAATGTCAAAGTAAATGCAAGCTTTCTCACTCATCACACCTCTTCTCTTTTCATGCACTCATCTGATTTCCTGAGTTTAACCTCCACACAAGAGATAGTGAGCTTGTCATTGAGAAAATAGTAAACATGAACATTCATTTTTAAAAGCTCAAAGACTCTAATGATAGGAGAGTGGTCCTACTAGCACACTTCCTGTCCCCATTCCCTTCACTTTTGCTCTGTGGTGCTCAGAGTCAGCTGTGTGGTGCCCCAGACAGTATATTGGGCTTGAAGAAAATTATCTTAGTTTTGCTATGAACTAGCTATGAGACTCTGGACTGGTTACTCAACATGTCCAGGCCTCAGTTTTCTCATCTGTAAAGTTAGTGGGTTAGGTCAGATCTCTAAAATCCCAGCTCCAAGATTTTATGCAATTAAAATAAAAATAAGACCTATTTATTTCTAAGGACATTGGTTTTCTCTAAGTCTCTCAACTCCTAGAGAGTTAAGATTGTATTTTCTTCTATATTGTAACTTTTCCAGGGCATATAAAAGGATAGTCTCCAAAACTTGTCTTCATTTTCAGAAGTCATAATCAAAAACAGGGAGGTAGAATTGGCTCCCCCCCAAAAAATTCATAGAAAGCAAAGTACTTCTAATTTCTCAGTGCCTCTGTTGACCTGTTTTCTTCAGCCATTCTCAGGTACCTAATAGAGTCCTTCTAAGTTTAGTATTGAGACCAAATCTATATATGTGTTTTTTGGTGTTTTTTTTTAAAGATTTATTTATTTTATTTATTTATCCCCCCCTTGCTGCTTGTGCTGCTGTGTCCATTCACTGCGTGTCTTCTCTGTGTCTGCTTATCTCCCCCTTGCTGTGAGGTCTTGCCGCATCAGCCCACGGC
>JAQZBX010059687.1:0-17474 GCA_029593785.1 Cabassous unicinctus
AAAGATTAAAGCAATTAATGGCTAAGGGATATAGACTATAAAGATAAGTCATTCTAAGTATAACTGATGTTTGTGAAGAAGAGAACTGAACAAATTTTTTTTAAAAGTTTTATTCAAAGATAGAACACAAGAAATATCCCTGAAATGAACCAAAAACTGAATCTGCAGAAAAAACAAGAAAATTTAATATAGAACATTCAACTCACAGACAAGATAATGAGCTTCAAAAATATTTTTTCCAAGATCTAGGCATCACAGGTAAACTACTACCAAGGAAGAAAAGTTATACTGGCTTCAGACTTCTCCCTGGCACTACTCAGTGCTAGAATGGGAAAGAGCAGAGGTAGCCAGCCTCCAAGATTCCCTCCAATGATTCCTACTTCCTCGTATTCACACACTTGTGTTGCCGGATTTTCTCTAGGTTCTTGGCTAAGCTACAAAAAATGAATTTTAAGTGCAAGCCAGTTTAGTTAGGCCAGTAATTTATTAAGGAAGGGAAGGAAGAGAAATGGGAGAAAATAACAGATCAAGGGTCCCATGTAGAGAGTAAGGGGCTGAAAAGAGATAAAGAGGGCCGATTTACAGACTGCAATTCCCCATTACAGATTACAAATGCCCAGGTTTACTTGCATGCTGTTCCAGGCAGGGAGAAAAAGGCAAGAACAGGGCATGTTTGGTTTTCACACTTGCTTTATAAACCATTAATTATTCTGCCCCTTTGCTAATGTAGGGGGAAGAGTCCCAGTTGTTTGCCGTTTTGATTGATTATCCCACCCCTCAATCCACCGGGAGGGCCCAATGATAAGACCCCTGGAGAACATCCGGGGCTCCTCCTTTATTTCGGAAGAAATCTCATTCCGAATGGGGGTTCTCACAGCTTCTTCCGGCAGCCATCTTGTGGGGTATTCCTGGCCACATGCGTTTCCTGCCGGGTGCCAGATCCTTCTATTGATTCCCTAATTTAGAAGCCTGCCTCACTGAGGTAGTCCCCTCCCTCATTATACTACGGTTGGTCTGTGTGACCAATAGAATATAGCAGAAGTGATAGTTGAGCTCTCACTGTCTCTTGGATCACTTGCTCTGGGGAGGCCAGCTGCCATGCAGAGGGCGACATGATGAGGAAGCAAAGTCTTTTGCCAACAGCCATGGCACAACAGTCTCCCTTCAACAACTACATGAGTGAGCCATCTTGGAAACGGCTCCTCTAGCTCTAGTGAAGCCTTGAGGTGACTGCAGCCTTAGCCCACAGCTCCACTGAAATCTCTGAGAGATTCTGAGCCAGAACAACCCAGCTAAGCCTCTCCCAGATTCCTCACCCTCAGAAGCTGTGAGTGATAATAAATGTTTGTGTGTTAAGTGGCAAAGATTTCAAGTAACGTGTTACACAGCAATACATAATTTAAACCATCCTCTGAGTGGAGAAGAGCGTGACCCAAGAAAAATACAGAGTATGACCCCAAAACAATATATTCATCCAAGATGTTATTCCAGAATAAGAGTAGCAAGCAGATATTTTCAAAAATAAAAACCATTAGGCAATGCAATATCCATTATAAGAACTACTTGTTAAAAATAAAAAAACACAGAGAATAAAACAAAACAAATCATGAACTACTTGTTAAGGAGAAGCAGCCATTTAAGAGATTAATCAAAGCCAGAATTCAGAAACAGACATTCTAGTGAAATAAACTGGCAGTAATCATTGTCTCTGTTAAAATGGATGAATAACACTAAGCTACAATGGAAATTTTGCTATGGACTGGAAAATAAATGTTTTGAAAAATCATACAATGTACAAATAATAATGTAAATAAACAAATTTGGGAAGATAGTAGCGGTACTAAGGTCCTCAATATTTCCTAGCAGGATGTTAACTGATATCAGTTAAAATGCAAAGAGCTTATTTAAAAACAGACATGGGAAGGGGGTGTGGCTCAAGCGATTGAACTCCTGCCTACCACATGGGAGGTGCCAGGTGGGCTCCCGGTACCTCCTGGAGAAGACAAGCAAGACAGTGAGCTGGTATGACGGGCAGGCACGGTGAACTGATGTAACAAGGAGATACAAAGAGGAAATTCAATGAGAGACACAACCAAGCAGGGAGCAGAGGTGGCTTAAGCAATTGAGCGCCCCTCTCCCACATGGGAGGTCCCAGGTTCAGTTCCTGGTGCCTCCTAAAGAGAAGACGAGCAGACAGCAAATGGACACAGAGAGCAGACAGTGAGTGCAAACAATGGGAGGCGGGAGAATAAATAAAATAAATCTTAAAAAATAAAATAAAAACAGACACAATGACTCCAACCTCTTTGTATTTTCTGTAAATCTTTAGAAAATTTTAGCATTCTTTAAAAAAATGAAAAATAACTCAATGTAAATGATCACAACAGTCTATATTACAAGGCACAGCAGTAGGCCCTGTAAACAAGTTTATGGGTTTTCTTCCACTTCCTTGACATCTATACAATCCACTGGGACGACTCTGCTCCTCCAAAGGGATAGTGACTACCTGTACACTGCTGCATGCCCTCTGGCCAGAAAGGGCCTGCACATACTCAGCACTCAAGAAAACTTCTGAAATTAATTAAGAAATGATTTTATATTAAGATAATGTAGAATTTGCAGATTTGTGTTTCCCTCTAGTCACCTGTTTCATATAATAAATTATTCTCCACATGACAGTGTTTTTCGGACACATTTCTTTTAATGTCTTGCTTACAGTCTATCACTCGGACTCATTTAACTATTTCCTTCTTGTCATACATTTAAATTGCTTCTGAATTTCATTTTTATAGAAGTTCAAGGAACATCCTTGTACTTAAGACTTCGTTGATTTTTTAAGTTTTTGCCTGCCATATCCTTGTCTGATCCTTTCCTCAGAATAGTCTAAAAAGTAGACTTACTAGATCCATCAGCATGAATATTTTAAAAGTAGTTATAATTTGGTAGTTTAATAAATAAGAGTAATACCAAGAGAGTTACAACTAACATTGAGTACTTACTCTTTTCCAGAGATTTTACTAAGAACTTTCCCTACATTGTCTCTTTTAATTACCACAGGGGTTGTAGATGTTAGTACTACTGTTGTTCCCATTTTACAGCTAAGAATACTTAGGCAGAGAGAGTAGCTTTCCTCACCCAATAAGTAAATGGTAGAGCTAGGATCTGAGGCAAGGCAAGATGACCCCAGGGCCTTAATGCATCCTCAGAAGTGGAACAGGTTTGGGAATAAAGTCGCCTGCGTTTGCACCCAGTGATTCCTGAGCCAGCGCAATGTGAGAAAGCGTGCACGTCAGTACACGCAAGGCCTGTGCCACTCCAGAGATCCTGCCAGTAAACCAAAAGGCCTTCTTAACTAACTAGAGCAGTCCTGAAGGACTGTATTTACTGGTTTTATGATGCTGCCTTTGTTCCAAGGTCATGATGACATCATAACAATTGTGGATACTGTTTCTGTAATGACTCATTATTGGAAATCTCCCTCTCACAGTTATAAAACCTGAACTGCTAGAAACTGATAACAGTTCCTGCCTCTGGAGGAATTCTAAATGACTAGTAGACAGAACCCAATGGGAAAAATCGCTTTTATATCCTTTTATACCTACTAAAGTTGGATCCACATGATTGCATTACCTCCTCAAAAAACAAATAATATGTCATATTCCTACAGGATTTTAAGACGGCCTTACTGGTATCAAATCAGAGTCCACAATTTACCGAATCTGGGAACATACAATTCTTTAGCCTCTAGGTCTCTCTCCAGCCCAACACCTTTACATAATCTTCCTTAACTATACCACCTGCTACAGGAATACCTGGGTCTCTCTCTCTTGCATCTGTGAGTCTTGCTAACAATGTCATCCCTCCATCAAGAAGGCAGTGTTCCAATGTAACTATGGAGTCTACCATACAGAGATATACATACACTTTCTCCCACAAGGCTGCCCCACAATTGAAAATTCCCTAGCTGGCCTTAACTGCCCTGTATTTACCTTCCAGAAAGCCAAGGCAAGGTAAAAATGTTCTATGGATCAGCACTAATGCCCAAATTCAGAGACTCTTTGGCACATTGGATGGAACTCTTCAAATCTCAATAAATTGAATGCAAAATTGTGTACATATATGATTTTTCTTTTTTTAGGTAGTACAGGGGTGGGGTGGGTTGAACCTGGGACCTCCTAAGTGGGAAGCAGGAGCTCAAACCACTGAGCTACACCAGCAATTCCTGCACTTAATTTTAAAAAAATATATACCTTTTTTATTTTTATTTTTTAAAGATACTTAGATTACATAAATGTTACATGAAAAATGTAGGGGATTCCCATATGCCCCACTCCCTCACTTTCTCACATTAATAACATCCTTCATTAGTGAGGTACATTTGTTACAATCGATGAACACATATCGAAGCATTGCCACTAAGCGTGGATTATAGTTTACATTGTTATTTACACTCTCTCCCACACACTTTTGTAAGTTATGACAAGATATATAATGGCCTGTATCTGTCATTGCAACGTCATTTAGGACAATTCCAATGTCCTGAAAATGTCCCCTTATTACACCTATTTTTCCCTCTTCCTCCCCTCAGAACCTCCAGTGACCACTGCCTCCACATCAATGATAAAAGTTCTTCCATTGCTAGAATCACAATAAGTCTATACTAGAATAACAGTAAGTCTACTCTAGTCTGTCATTCATTCACCAATCCTGAGGATTCTGGGATGGTGATGCCCACTCCGCCTCTAACTGAGAGGGGTCTTAGATCTCACGGGGCAGATGGATGGGACTATCTTGCTTCCAATTGTAGATGCTCTCTGTTCCTTGGTATGGTGGTTGTCCATCATCATCTCCTTGTTAGTTGTCCTGGGTGAGTCCAATGAACTGGAGAGAAGGTGTTGCAACCCGGGGATGAGACTCCCTGGCACCAAAGGATTACTACCAAGCACCAGCTAGCAATGCAATTGGAAAAAGACCTTTACCAAAAGGAGGAAAGGGTAAAGACAAATGAGTTTATATGGCTTAGAGACTTCAAAGTGAGTTGGGAGGTTATTCCAGAGGTTATGCTTAGGCACTTAATTTTTATAGTGAGAATGAGACTGAGCAAAAGTGGTTCTTGCCCTATGCACATCAAACAAATTCCTGAGACACCCAGGTGTCAAAGAGAGAAAGAGTTTTATTTGCTAGCACACAGCAAGGCGCTCAGACACCCTAATGGCCTAAAAGTCTGTTTCCCCAACTGCAGTAATTCTGATAGTTTTATGGCATCCAGGTTTAGCAGGTTTATGCTAATGAGTAATTGGGGGTGTGGCTGGCTCAGTTTCTTTCATTAATAATCATTAAGGGATTGTCTAGTGATATAAGACTTTAAAGTTTTAAAACAGGACAAGGGTGGGTACAAAATGGGGATCAATCACAAGGTCTTTACAATCAGGAGATGAAGGTTCTATAGTTTTACAATCATTATCAGAGACCAAAGCATCTGAATTCTAGTTCAGAGAGTTTCAGTAACTTCAGGTATCTACTTTTACAATATACTGGAAAGTAAAAAGGCATCTATAATTAATCTGAATTATTTGTTAACCCCACCCCCCCACCCCCAACCTCCACATGGCTCCCTCCTTTGTTTTGCTCATTTTTTTCTTTAGGAGGCACCAGGAATTGAAGCCCGGACCTCCCATGTGGGAGGCAGCCACTCAAATGCTTGAGCCACACCCACTCCCTGCTTATTTGTCTCTGCTTGTTGTCTGCTCATTGTCTGCTCATTGTTTGTTCATTTGTCTTCTTTCCTAGGCACTAGGAACTGAACCTGGGACTCCCACATGGGAGGTGGGCACTCCACTGCTTGAGCCACATCCACTCCCCTATTTGTTAATCTTAATCCCCAGTTACAAAAGGATCCATAACTTAAATCAAATTTGCAAAGTGATTGTTAACCACCCAAAAACCTGAAGAGCCATGTAGCAGATGCTGTAGGTACCTGGCCCATATATACTCAGCTTTACTGTTCCCATACTTACTATGGGTAATTGTCAGTAATTGCCTGAGAGGGCTTTCTCCAGCTGCCAGAGTGTGCCAGGCACCTAAGAGATAGATGGGAAATGCTGAGGGCTTGATACCCCCCAGGAACAACCTTCAACCACTGACAGATGGGAGTAGGTGAATTAATACCCCAGCCCCTCACCCCTCAGATGGGACAACTCTAAGACCTGATCCACACAGTCTCCCAGTGGCTCCTGTTGGGATTGACTCGTTACCCACAAAGGCAGCCTGCTCATTAACACACCCTCAATTGGCTTTCTTTCTTGGCTGTCTCACTTTTCCACTCCTCTACTGGCAATTAATGGTATCAGCTACTAAATTAAAACTTGTAATCCCATCTGTACCTCAGGGTCAGCTTCTGTGAGAACCCAAGCCAAGACAAACCAATATCCTATTGCTTCCCAAGTAGACAATGCATTCTGGCTATCAGCTAGGTGGTCTATACTCAGACCAACCAATACTAAAATCAGGCTGCTCACAAAATGGGCCCAGTTCTATATCCACCTTTGGAAACTACCTGTGTTTCACTGATCCCTCCTCATATGGCTAAAGTGGACCTCACTTTTTATTCAACTTTTCCACATTCCACACTACAGTAGAAGTAGTATATGGAGAAAATACATTATTATTCCTAATATTCTAGACTTTTGTGCCCAGGATAGAACAAATGAAAGGAATGAAAATGGAGGTGGCTTGGGATACCAAGAGGTTAAATGTTAAATTTAGCTCCTTATTTTGTTAAAGATTTTAATCTAATTTAGTTTATTTATTAGAAACGTGGTTTGAGACCTTTCTTTCTTATTGCTTTTACTTGGCTCTCATTCTTCTAAAGAGATTAATTGGAGTCTTAGTAGCTATTACAAGAAGGCAGCCTCTGGAAACTGCAGGCATGTTGTTTGGCAGATGGATTTTTGTAGTTTTGCAGACTAAACCTATTATCCATTGTGATGGTTAGGTTAATGTGTCAACTCGGCCAGGTAATTGTCCCAGTTGTTTGGTCCAGCAAGCACTGGGCTAATTGTAATACAAGGACATTTATGGGCTTTAGTCACCAGTGAGTTTACTGCATAGATAGCTCATTACACCTGCATCAACCAGGGAGATTGTAGTCAGCAATGAGTGATGCTTTATCCAATCAGTTGAATGCCTTAAAAGGGGAAGTGATTTCAGCTTTCAGAGAGAACTTCCCAGCTTGTCTTTGAACAGCCAAATTCTCCCGGAAACTCATCAAGGACCCCACTGGACTTTCATCAGAGCCCCTGGTTTGCAGCCTGCCTGTAGAACCTGGACTTGTGCATCCCCACGGTCAAGTGAGAGACTCTTATAAAATCTCACATTATTGACAGATATCTCCTGTTGATTCTATTTCCCTAGAGAACCCTGACTAATAAAGCTTGGTACTAAGGAGTGGGGAAGTGCTTTTGCAATTACTAAAATGCTAGAATGGTTTTATAAATGGGTAAGGGGTATTTTTTAGAGGAATTGTGAGATGCTTGTTAGAAAAGGCCTAAATAGATTTGAAGAGACTGTTGATAGTAATATGGATGCTAAAGAGACTTTTTATAATGCTTTAGAAGTAAATGATGAAACTATTATTGGAAACTGGAGGAAAGGCAATCTGTATATTAAAGTTGCAGAGAACTTAGCAAGATTAACTCCTGGTGGTTTATGGAAGGCAGAATTTGGAAAATGGCAAGCCTGGGCATTTAGCTGAAGAACTTTCCAAAGTAAACTTGGAGAATGCGGCTTGGCTTCTCCTTGCAGCTTATAGCAAAATGCTAGATGAGCGAGATAAGCTGAGAACTGAACTGCTGGGTACAAAGAAAACAGAAACTGATTCCAAACTCTCAAGTCTCTGGAAATCAAGCCCTCAGACGATAGTGTCCCATTTGAGGACTTAACTAAACTCGGAACTTGTAAATCAGGATTGAAAATGCAGTTATCTAGGAAAGACTTGTGGAAAGTCTTACTGTCTGATGGCTTGGACCCCTGCTCCCTGCATGCTAAACCAAAAAACTTTTTAAGAGACCTGTATGAACAAAATCACAGTCAGCCAGGAATAAAAGGGACATGGAAGGGAGAGATTGAAGGGGAAACAACTTCAAGAGATCTGGAATTAAGACATCGCCTTGGGCCAAGAGAGGAAGCCCACCATTGTGTACAGAGAGGGTGAGTTTGCCCCAGCAGTTGAAGAAGGCGGATGTTCCCACCTGATGTTCGGGGAGAGTTTTGCCGCCCCAGGTTACAGAGAGGGTGGAGCACATTCCTCAAGGATTAGGGCAGTTAAGGTCAGCACCTCATAGGTCTGAGAGTGGAATGCCTATCCCCCATGGATTAGGGAAGGCCAGGTGGTCAACTCGTTGCTCTGAGAGGGTTGAGCCTATATGCCAAAGGTTAGGGAGTATGTTGTCTTCATTTCATTGTACTAGGGGGTTAAGATTCTAACCCAAAGGTTGGGTAAAGTGTGGCAATCACCCCAATGCTCTTGGAGGGTGAGGTCTAGAGTTTGTTCGCCACCCAGATGCTTGATGAGGGTGGAACCAAGAAAATGGCCATTGGGCAAGCCTGTGGAAAGGGTGGGTTCCCATAAGGCCCCAGGAAGAAGAAACCATTGTCTTAAGAATAACTCTCAGACTTTGACATCTAATGAAGTATATCCTGCAGGTTTACTGAAATGTAGAGGACATGTGACTCGTGTTTCCCTCCCAATTTCTCCTTATTGTAATGAAAATGTTTAGCCTTTGTCCATTTGTGTATTGGAAGCATAAATTGTTTTGTAATTTCAGAGGTCTACAGCCAAGCAGGACTTTGCCCCAAGACAAACTGTATTTCTTTAAACTGATTATGATATGATTTGGTACTTAGTATTGTTACAGAAATAAGGTTTTTTGAATATTGTAATGTCTTTTGGGAACTCAGAGGGTGGAGTGTGGCAGTTTGGCATTATTTATGAATTCCAAAAATAGATATTGGATTATGTTTGTAAACTGGTCTGTTCCTCTGGGCATGATTAAATTATGTTTAGGGCTTTGATTGGGCCATGTCAGATAAAACTACATGGCAGAGCAGAGGAGTGAGTTTGGAGTCTTGATGCTGAGTTTTGAGCTGAAGCCCAGGAAGAGAACACACAGGAGAAGAACACAGAGGAATGAGACGGCTCCTTAGACAAAGCAGATGCCCCAGAGAGAGAGACAGAACCGTTCACCTAATATTCTATAGCTGGCCTTGTGGAGAGAGCACAACAGCTGAGCCCAGAGAGAAACGGAACCCTGGGAAGAGAGGAAACCAAGAACCTTGGACTCTTGGCAGACATCGGCAGCCATTTTGCACCAACACATGGCAATAGACTTTGGTGAGGGAAGTAACTTATGCTTTATGGCCTGGTAACTGTAAGCTTCTACCCCAAATAAATACCCTTTATAATAGCCAACAGATTTCTGGTATTTTGCTTCAGCACCCCTTTGGCTAATGCATCTGTTTTTATTTTTGTCATCTGAGTTTCTATTTGAACTACCAATGTTTGTCCCTTTGATTCTTCTCCTGTCCAATAAGCAATTTTAGTGTATGATAGAGCATCTATACCAAATGAGTTTCAGGAAACCAGGAGCCATTTGTTATGAATCACATGGGATACGCAAGAACTATTCACCAGAAGTTCACTTCTGTCCTGAATCAAGCAAGTAGGAAATTCTGAAGATTGGAATGAAGAACTCAAAAAAGATATGACAACACATTTGCAGAACACAGTCTGGAAATTACCCACTATGGTAACAGAATCCAACAAATGCATTGAGTGCAATTCTACTGGGTCAAGACAGATGATGCTTGATTTTCATATAAATAAAATAAAAATTAAAATAAATACTTTTTGTATCAATACATATTATATATGTTTTAAATGTTCTTTCCTTATTTTTTGTAAATCTCTACAAAGAGTAGGTTGTCACCCCACTGAGCATTTCTTGCCAATTCTGAAGTTAACTGACATATTGACACAAACAGAAATTAATCTCTCTTCTGCTTTCCTCCCTATATTTCCTCCCCGTTTCTTTTTTTGTTTAGTAATAGCAGCACCAGGAAAATAGAAAAAGTAACAAAAGCAAACACAGTTTATTTTTATGTGTAATAAGGTTTACATGAAAGTGAAATCATAATGCTCAAGAGTGACAAGAATGCTTTTTAATATAAGGGGGATGTGGAAGTTTGATTCCAAAAATAGATATTGGATTATGTTTGTAAACTGGTCTGTCCTTCTGGGCATATTAGATTATATTGGATTCAGAGGTTTCACTTTTACTGGATTAAATAATGATTAAGGCTTTGATTGGGCCACATCAGTAGGACATTGCATCCCTGCCCCCTTGGTTGGTGGGGACTCACAGAGAAAACGACAAGGCACAGGATTTAGTTGAGTTTTGATGCTGGAGCCTGGGAAGTAAGCATACAGAGGAGCAGAGAGAAGGCTCAATTAGACACGGCAGAGGCCCCAGGAAGAGAGACAAACTGTTCATCTGATGGTCTACAGCTGGCCTTATGGAGATAGCAGAGCAGCTGAGCCCAGAAAGGAACGAGCCGTGGGAAGAGAGGAACCCAGGAAGCCTGAACCCTTGCAGACATAGGCAGCCATCTTGCTCCCACACGTGGCAATAGACTTTGGTGAGGGAGGTAACTTGTGCTTTATGGCCTGGTAACTGTAAGCTTCTACCCCAGATAAATACCCTTTACAAAAACCAACCGATTTCTGGTACTTTGCATTAGCACCCCTTTGGCTGACTAATACAGGGCACTTATACCTTTCAAGGACTTTAGAATAAGAATTGCCTAATTTTTTTTTTTAAGATTTATTTATTTCTCCCCCCCGCCCCCCACCCCTTGTTTTTGTGCTCACCGTCTGCTTTGTCCATTCATTGTGTGTTCTTCTGTGTCTGCTTGTCCTCTCTTTAGGCAGTACTGGGAACCAATCCTGGGACCTTCTGGAGTGGAAAAGAGGTGCTCAATCTCTTATGCCACCTCAGCTCCCTGGTCTGCTGCATCTCTTATTGTTTCTC
Source organism: Cabassous unicinctus (assembly GCA_029593785.1). Lineage (NCBI taxonomy): Eukaryota > Metazoa > Chordata > Mammalia > Cingulata > Chlamyphoridae > Cabassous > Cabassous unicinctus. The sequence goes on from JAQZBX010059687.1 coordinate 11,088, forward strand.
CTCTGTGTCTCTTTTTGTTATGTCATCTTGGTGCGCCACCTCTCCACTTGGGCCAGCACTCCATGCAGGCCAGCACTACATGCGGGCCAGCACTCCGCACGGGCCAGCTCTCCGCACAGGTCAGCTTGCCGTGCAGGCCAGCTTGCCTTCACCAGGAGGCCCCATGAATCGAACCCTGGACCTCCTATATGGTAGACAGGAGCCCAATCGCTTGAACCACATCCACTTCCCCCTAACTGACTTTTAACCCCATAAAAGTCGGGACAGGTAAGATCTCCTTGACAACATGCCTATCTGCAGAATAGTAGAGTTCCTCCTTTATAAAAAATTTTGAAGTTTCCTAGTTCTTTAAAGCTTGAGTTGTAAATTGGGATATGTTCTCACTACCAGCAATCCTAGATTCAAAACATCCAACATACCCACCAACCCCCACTGCCCCTGGGCACCCCATTCACTTCGCCTTGACAAGCATCTGGTTTCACACACCTGATATCTCCCCAAACCCATGAATAAAGTTACCAAAACTTCCCGGGATCTGTGGTTCCCCAGCTTCCCATTCCTTGCTAACTTGCCACTGCCACTACTCACTCACTCTTTCAACTCTAACCAGACTCCTTCATACCAATTTTCCCTCCATCCCTATATCCTCCACCATTAGCATCTATCCATGCCAACCAATATCCTTACCTGAAATATCTGCTCCTATTCCCTCTCACTCTCTTAAATGCAAATTTAGTCCCTTCTCCCAAGTTCCCTATCACAGAATCTGCAACTTGCCCTGAAACAATCTAGGTGCCATTGTAGCCAGGAAGAGAAGAGGATTGGCAGAGAAGTCCTGGCTTCCAATTCCACATTCTGGAGTATGGCTCTAAGAATGCAAGTTCTAGAGCAATAGTCTGATAAAATGCCTTTCATCTTATGATAATTCAGGAACAGTATAAACTAAGCGAGTGTGGGTTTCCTTGAGAAATTAATCACATTTATAGCATGGTTGCCATGAGAAGATGTGTTTAGATATACACCCAATATATATTAAAAAACTAATTCCTCATGCTTTAATATTAACACCAAGCGCACAGTTCTGTGATTGTACCAAATGCCATTGGTTGTACACTTTAGATGAATAGTATGGTTTATGAATATGCTTCAATAAAATTGATTATAAAATTGAAAGAAAAAAAACCACACAACTAATTCCTCAAAGGAGTATAATCTGGGTTCCCAAATCTGGATCTCTAGCCAAGCCGTCTCTTTCTAGCATCTCCACTTGGATGTCCCCCAGGTGCCGGAAACCTAACATCCACACTCCACTAAACCTGCTTGTCCTCTCTTCTCTATTTAGATAATAACACCCTTATCCTTTGATTCAACCGAACCTAGAAACTTGAGATAGCTTTGATTCTTTCCTGGTCCTCCCTGCCTACATCTAACTGTTCAAATCCTGTTAATCCTTGCTCAAAAATATCTCGCAAACCTCTCTCACGGCCACACCTTGAATTTAGAGCCCCATTATACTGTGACTATGACAATAGCTACTTGATGACTTGTTCCTTAGTTTTTTGTTTTTTCCCAGCTTCTTCAGATCATCCTTGGCACTGTCTCCAGAGATTTCTTGCCAAAACACAGATAGGATTATGCCAAGCCCCTGTATTAAAAAACAAAAACAAAAACAAAAAACAACCAAAAACAACAACAACAACAAAACAAAACAAAAAACCACCTTGGATTGCTCTTTCTGCTGTGTCAAAAGCCTAATTTCAGAAAAAGGACATTCTGGGTTGTACAGCTAAGGCTTGTGCTGGGAGCAACTCAAACACATCTAATCTCTCCTCAGGTGCCGTAGAAAAATCAATAGTGAGCTCCTCTTCACCATTCACATGAACATGTGAAGATGCCTGGAAGCCAAAACGGAACCAAAGGGAAATACGAAAAGGAGTTCACTTTTTGGGTTCGAGCAGGGATGCCTGCTACAGGAATAGTCCACTGGCTTTCCTGAATCTCAGATTTCCAAAGACCAGAGATACGATAGATATGCAGTTATGGTAACTCCCTTAATCAGTTTTTCTGGTCTCTCCCCCCTTTAACCACTTTGCTAATTTGTCTCATCATTTTACTAGAGTTTTTTCAAGGTTTTAGTTTGAATTAACTTGTTAAAGCATCTATATATTTTTTCTATTCAAATATCTCAGAATAATAATTTAGAATGTCAACCATTTTTACCTTGATTATAAACCAAAGTTGAAGCTCCAAGAGTCGTGTTCAAATTCTGAAGAACACTTTTCACAGAATCTAAATTAATTCAGTCAACATACATGTTTTGAGCCCATATTTAGCACCAAGCACTATCCTAGAAGTTGGGACTACAACAGTAAGGAAAAACAGACGTGTTCCCTGCTCTCCTGGAGCCTACAGTTTGGTGAGTGGGTTAGGCCTTAACCAAACAATCAAATAATTAGTGATTACATACTCAAGTATGAAACTGCAACTGTGGCAAGTGCTCTGAAGGGCAAGTGCTTTGAAGGTATGTGGAATTTGATTTAATTCCTGGGCAGGAGAAGGGCTCTTAGGAAGGAACACTTGAGCTGAAATGTGAAGGAAATACCCACTTTAAAAAGAAATACTATTCCAGACAGAGAGAATAGCATTTGCAAAGTTTTCTTAATGGCAGGGGGAATGGGGAGTGTGAGGTGAGCCTGGAGAGGTAGGAAAGAGCTAAACCCTTCGGAGTTAAGAAGTCTTACCATTATCATAAACACAATTGAACATCTTGAAGCATATATATATTTATGGGGAGACAATGTGTGCTAGCGGTTAAAGGGTAATCAAAGAAAGGAGCACTTATTTTGAATTCTCTCCTGAAACACCTGGCTAATACTTTAAAATACCTCCCTGACTCTGGTTTCTTTACCTATAACCTGTGTACCTCAGTGCTTGCTACCTCCAGTTTTACAGAGATATTTTAGGGAACAATGAGTAATAATTGCTGTGTTCTTTGAACTCTGGATAAAAGATGTTTTACAACCTATAAATGTGAAGCATTGTTATTATCTGCAGACAAAACTATCAAAATATTAAGTATATGAGGCTACATCTGCTTATGTAACATTTTAAATTATAATCTGAGTTGAATAAATCCAGCATCTTCTATCTAAAATGCCCTGAGCAATGTGCAAACATTAAACCATCTATTTTCAAAACACTCATTGGGTGTGTATGTCCCAAACACCAGCCATTATAATTCTTTCTTCCTGAGGATTATGACAGAGTTAAGAGTTTAATTTTCTCACTAAAGGTCACCACAAAGCTCATTTAAAATTCCAGAAAGAGGCTATAGACTCCTGATTCATTCTGCTAGTCCTATCTCTTTTCACCCAAACAAAAACACCTCTAAACAAAAATAGGAACATGGAAATGAAGGAAGAGCTTAAACAAAACAAGCAACAAACTTTTCTCCCATTTTATTCCTAGGTAAAGGTCCTATCTCTGCTTAATCTTTAGTACCAGGCAAATTTAGTACTTATAGATTGTTTTAAGAAGGAAAGCAGAAAAAAGGAACTGGAGATGAATTTAACGATATAGGTTTTGGTGGAAGAAGTGAAATAGAGACAGGAATGAGACAGAAATTTATAGGTTCGCTCCTTTTGTTTCCTTACCAAAGAAATTAATATTTACATCACCAGAACAACTTATATTGGGGGTAGAGGGAGGAGAGACAAGCAGTGCCCAGAGCTGACTTATCTAGGGCCTTTGGAAATGTTTTCATTTCTTTTTGAATCAAAAGGGGAAAAAATGACATAATGCAGGCTGGATTAAATTTGTCTTTATACCACATGCAGTTGTAAAATACAATTTTTATTATTTCATTTTATTGGAGGTACCAGGGATTAAAGCCAGGACATTGTACATGGGAGGCAGGCACTCAATCACTGAGCTACATCTGCTCCCCAAATTTTAAATGTTTTTATGGTTGGAGTGGCCTACAAAGGCAAAAGCACCTAGGGTCCCTTGAAAGTCAGATATTTTGGTATCTTAGATATTTTGAGGTAAAGATGCTGAGAAAATCCCAGAAATTTTATTTAATCTACTCAGACACTAGAGAATCCCAGGAGAGCATCTCACATTGTGAAGTAATTCAATAGACTAATGGAGTAAGCGAAGTAAAAAAACCTGGAGGACCGCCAACAAAGGAAGACGGGACTAGATAGTTTGTATACTGTCTATCTACAGAGCATAGGGAGTGTTATTTTATTTAAAAGGGTTTTGCAGTGATGAGGATTATGAGCCCCATCTAAAAATTATAACCACAAGCCTATCTGCATTATGATTTCCCATCCAAATTTATATTTTTGGATTTATATTAACTGTGATCTGAGAAACCTAATGCCAACAAGTTATTTTAAAAGTTTTCCTAAATTGTTTATGTCCCTAGGACCCTGGCAAAAGCTAACAGCAATCCTTACTCATGAAAAGCACTTAAAACTCTCAAATAATTTGCACAGAAAAAGTTTCAACAAATAAGAATTTACAATAAAAAAAAGTCTTAAAACACCTGAAAGAGAAGACTAACATAAGCAGGAATATGCATAAATAACAAAAAGCAAAATGAGATACACAAAGATTTCAAATCATTTAATTATTGCACACATAAAACATATTCAGTCCTTTTGATATGTATATGAATTTTATACCAAGAAAGCTACCATTCAAGAATGACAGAATTTAAAGACAGATGCTTTTAGACAAGCAAAAACAAAGTTTACCTATAACAATACTCAGTAAAGGCATTTCTAAAGGACATACATCTGGAAGAAGAAAATGATCTCAGAAGGAGTTTGAAATGGAAGAAGGAATGGTGAGTGAATATATAGATAAATATAATTAAATATTAACTACATAAAAATGATAACATATGATGTATAAGGTGAACAGACCAAGAACATTGGTAACAATATAAACTAGGAGGAGGATGTGACAGTTCAACAGTCTAAGATCCTTGTATTCTTCAGGAGAAGAGTAAAATTCTCTTTAGACTTTTACAATTTAAATATGTATGGGAACATTTCATATAATTGAGGACAGACTTCTGAATAAAGATTGAGAATAAAACACACATGCATTTACCTCTACTTCTCCCCAAACCCTCACTAAAATGATAGGAAATGAACTTATTCATTTATTTATTTTTTAAGATTTATTTTATTTACTTATTTATCCCCACCCCCTCATTGTATGCATTTGTTATGTCTGTTTGTTGTGTGCTGGTCTTCTTTTTTTTTAGGAGGCACCGGGAACCGAACCAGGACCTCCCATGTGGGAGGGAGGCACCTAATTGCTTGAGCCACCTCTGCTCCCTGCTTTGTTGTGTTTCTCATGTTTTTCTCTGTGTCTCTTGCTGCGTCATGTTGTGTTGGCTTGCTGCGCCAGCCCGTTGCATCAGTTCGCTGCCTTGCTTGTCTTCTTTAGGAGGCAATAGGAACCAAACCAGACCTCCCATGTGGTAGGCAGGAGCTCAATCATTAGAGCCACATCCACTTCCCAAAATGGACTTTTTTTTTTTAAAGATTTATTTATTTCTCCCCAACCCCCTTGTTGTTTTGTGCTTGCTGTCTGCTATCTGTGTGTTCTATCTGTGTCTGCTTGTCTTCTTTTTAGGAGGCACTGGGAACCAATCCTGGGATCTTACGGAGTGGGAGAGAGGCGCTCAATCTCTTGCGCCACCTCAGCTCCCTGGTCTGGTGTGTCTCTTATTGTCGCTCCTCTGTGTCTCTTTTTGTTGTGTCATCTTGCTGTGCCAGCTCTCCACGCGGGCCAGCACTCCTGCATGAGCCAGCATTCCACTCGGGCCAGCTCGCTGTGCAGGCCAGCTTACCTTTCACCAGGGGAGCCCGGGAATCGAAACCTGAACCTCCTAAAAGGTAGACAGGAGTCCAATCGCTTGAGCCACATCTATTTCCTCAAAATGGACATTTTAAAAAGGCCTCAATCTACAAGGAGAAAGATAACAAGAGCAAAGAAACCAACATCAAAATTTTGGAAACTGGAAAGCAGATAAATGAAAGTTTACTGACTGAACAAAGCCAAGTAAGCTAACTTCTAAACCAGTAGCAGGGAAAGTGAACTTTCCAGGATTTCAGGATTTGGTGGTGTCAGGCATATTTGAGAGTAGGGATAGAGGTAGGGCCATAAACAGGGCAACTGGTCCAAAGTTAGTTTACTTTTTTTATTTTTTATTTTTTTTTAATATATATATATATTTTTTAAAGATTTATTTATTTTATTTTTATTTATCCCCGCCTTGCTGCTGTGCTGCTGTGTCCATTCGCTGCGTGTCTTCTCTGTGTCTGCTTATCTCCCCCTTGCTGTGAGGTCTTGCCGCATCAGCCCACC
>JAQZBX010059688.1:0-17450 GCA_029593785.1 Cabassous unicinctus
CAGTTTCTAGACAAAGTTTTATCTATAAGTCTTACTTAAGTGACAGGGCAAGATATCCACTAGCATAGCTTAGAGTGAAATAACTCTACAGGCAAAAAAAATCACACTTTTCAAAATGCCTGAGATGTGGCTCTGAGATGAAAGCAAAGATATAATAATGTATATTAAGGTGCATAAGTAGATCTAAGAAATGTTTGCTTATAAAGAAGGATAATTATAAGAAGTCTAAAAAACACCACATATTTTAAACACACAAATACATACACAATGTAATAGCATTAAAAAAAAAAACAAAAAAAAAAAACCAACAGAAATGAAAGTTGCTTGGACCAAACCAAGTTAAAAATCATAAGTTCAAGATGATGGATGGCTAAAAAACACCAACCATGAACTGTGGCATTTATTATTATGCAAAACGTCAAATCAAACAGGCAACAAACCAAAAGTAGACACTTAGTCCTGAAAAAACAACAGCAACTTAAAGGAGGTGACACTGTTAAATAATAAAAGGAGTATAGGCTTTTGCATCAGAAATAAGCTGGGTTCAAATCTTAAGTTAGAAACTGTATGGCATTAGTGAAACTATGAGATCCCTCTAAGCTTCAGAGCCTTTATGTATAACATAGTGTTATTACTATCTACTTGGAAGAGTTTTTGAGAGGATCAGAAATAATACAGGGCAGTAAAAAGCACAGACTTTGAAGTCAGATGGGTCTGGGTTAGAACTGACTGGACTTTTTTACAGCTTAGGTAATTTACTTACGGCCTCAGATTTATCATTTATATGAGAAAGTATAACACCATCTCCTCAGAAATTTTGTGAGGATAAACAAAATGTTTATAAATATCCTATAAAGTCATAGAAGTACACCTAGCATATAACAATAAGTGTTAAATAAGTTTTCCCTACTATATATATAAAAATATATTCAAACATATACACATACCTTACCTTGGAAAATGTCTGCCATATTACAAATGTTAACTATTATAATTATTTCCTATCATAAGAAATTTCAGTGATGATTATAAACTTTATACTGTGGTTTTATACCCTGATATACTCAATCTACATATGATTAGTCAATCAGAGATTGACAGTTTATGAATTATTTCAACTATAAATTTTTTAGGTAACTCAAGGAACAGAAGCAGGATAAGAATAAAATGCTCATTAGTAGAAGGAAAGCCCAGGAATAAGGAAACATTAGGTGGGAGAGGTATAAATCTGTAACAAGCATGTAAACTATTCATGCTGTAAATTCACAATCCCAATATTGTATTCTTATTTGTTTATGCAAATCATTTACTATTTACTTTTCTGCCAAAGGCAACGTCAGTCATAAATTTAATTCTTTCCTCCAACTATCCTTTATTTCAAGCCATCCTACCTGCAACTGTCTTGGCCCTAGACCAATTTCACTGGGTTACAGGGGTTGAATTGATATCACGAGTTCTCCAAAAGTATTTTGAAATTGCATGCATCAAGAAGCTGCTGCAACCAGTTCCACTGGCAACTAGAAAATTAATAAAATTCCAGGAATGTACCATTTATGGGATATAAGCAATAGTCTTATTTTTATTTAGAAGTAGAGTGCACATCTAAATCTTGAATAATGATCTGAGTATAAAACATTTCTCTTTCATTAAATAAAAGCAAACTTTATCTAAGTAAGTGATTATATCTCCATCACAACAAATATCTATTTAAATACTTAATATCATCGGACTAATTTTATTACGCTTTTATGCCAATGGTACATTATTAACAAAGTTAACACAATTCTGTTTTCTAGTAAGAGTAATGTTATATACCTGGAACCTTATACAAAGATGTTGAAGTCATGATTAAATATTTTTTGGCATAAAGAATATTAAAAATGCCACAACAATGTTTAAGACACTTGGTGATAAATCCTTCCCATTAAAAGAAAAAAAACTTAAAACTTTTACCACCCATTCATCTGCTACATTAAATTCAGATTTTCAGTTTTCCTTAAATGGGGCAGGGGGGGGTGAAACGTGTGTGAAAACAGAAAAGTATTTTAATGTCACTCTCATTAAGAACTTTATATAGAATTTCATATGCTTCCAAACTTACCTTTTCATTTTTCTTGTCTGTCTCTAATGGCTGTTTTGCTGTTACACTTCGAGGAGTTCGAACAACTTCATCCTCAGGCACTTCAACAGTCCGTCCATTTGGCTGCACATGCAACAAAAAAGTATCAAGTTATCAAACCAAACGCTTTTCCTAGTGTATATACTAGGAAACAGTATATACTACAATCTACCCCTTAGCCCAAATTAAAAAGGCCTTTGTGCAACAGTGTTACAGAAGACTTGATGGATTACTGTCTTTAGTAACAGAGTTTTGCAATATAATAACATAATGAACTTACAAACAAAACTCTGCACTACAATTATCAGGCCCTTTAACACATCCAATGGAAGCAGAAAAAAGAATTCCATTATTTTTGAGACTTATTTCTACATCTATAAAACGGGAGTTTCCTTCTATTCAAAAGTTGACAAATCTTTTTTTAAACAGGAGGAAGGCTAGATTTGGTACATGGACCATAGTTCATTGATCCTTGGGTTCCACGATCTCTTATATCCTCTCCAATTCTATAATTTAACAGCTCTATTATGGGAGAGAGAATCTTTACCAAAGGACAAATGTCTTATGCAAACTCATAGAGACAGAAGATTACAACAGAGTACTTGTGGAGGGGTGGGGAACAGGGAGTTAATGCTTAATGGGGAACAGAACTGCTTTTTGGGGTGATGGAAAAGTTATAGTACTAGATGGTGGTGATGGTAGCACAACACTGCGAGTGTAATTAACACCACTGAATTGTATACTTGAAAGTGGTTAAATGGGAAATGTTAAATTGTATGTTAGCACAATTAAAAAAAAAAAAAAAAAAAATCTTTACCAGCCCACCGTCATAGCCTTAAAAAAGCTACCTCAGCTCTTCTAACACTCCTAAAATAAAATAAAAGCTCTTAGAGGTGTTCATGAGTGGAATTAAGTATGTGATTCACTTGCCCATTCACCTCAAATTCAACACAATAAAGTAAGTTACTATAATAATTTCAACAGCTTTATTTCCGGTTCATGCAGAATGACTTCCACCAGACTGCCTACTCTTTACAGCAGAGCTAGACTCAACAAAACAATCTGAATGTTCAAAGTTCCTATAATGTGACTTTACCTGCATTTGTTAAAAATGATCAGAGATATTGGTGGGAAAAACCATTAATATTCTAAAACTTAACTGGAGACTTTCCAAGACTTGTGGTAGAAAATCAAAACAAAAGCCACTTTTGGTGATTAAATTCTGAATCAATCCAAATTTTAAACTGCTGGGTCTGAAGCAACTCATAAAGTCAGAGAGCTAATGGCAAAACTGGGACTTAAATCCAGGTTTCCTCACTCGTTTTTTTTTCCTTCTGTGCGGTTTCATTACTTTAATGTTGCCTCTTCTTTTCTCTATGTATATATGTGTAAATGTTTTTGCTGAAATCCAACTACAAATGAAATTTGATAAGATTAACTTATAAATGTTTGAAATGTGCAAACACCAAGAAAGATATCACTAGCAAGACTTTTTCATTTATACCATCGTATCTTCATAAGTAATTATGAAATGACCTACCTAATTGTACATCCCTATTATTTTTAAAGATTTTATTTATTTCTCTCCCTGCCCTTTCCCCCCATTGTCTGCTCTCTATCCATTGTGTGCTGTGTTTGCTTGTCTTCTTTTTTTTAAGAGGCCCCAGGAACAGAACCCGGGACCTCCCATGTGGGAGGGAGATGCCCAATTGCTTGAGCCACATCTGTTCCCTGCTTGTTGTGTCTCCTCGTCGCGTAAGCTTGCTGTCTTGCATGTCTTCTTTAGGAGGCACTAGGAACCGAACCCGGGACCTCCCATGAGTAGGCGGGTATCCAACTGCTTCAGCCACATCCGCTTCCCCCCATTATTTTTAATGTCACCTTTTTAAATGGTTAATAGAAGAGAAACTGCTTCAAGTATCTCAATTACACTAAGTTTTAAAAGCATTCACGGGAAGCGGGAGTGGCTCAGTCGATAGAGCCCCCGTTTACCATATGGGAGGCCCCGGGTTCGCTTCCCGGGGCCTCCTTGTGAGGGCAGGCTGGCCTGCGCGGCGCGAGGGGCTGATGCAGCAAGCCCTCACAACAGGAAGCAGGTGTGGCTCAACTGATAGAGGCCCCGTTTACCATGTGTGAGGCCCCGGGTTCGCTTCCCAGGGCCTCCTTGTGAGGGCAGGCCGGCCCGCACGGCGCGAGGGGCTGATGCAGCGGGACCTCACAGCAAGGGGAAGATAAGCAGACACAGAGAAGACACACAGCGAATGGACACAGCAAGCACAAGCAGCAAGGGGGGGGATAAATAAATAAATAAATAAATCTTTTAAAAATAAATAAATAAAAGCATTCACATACAAGAAAGGAAGACTACCTGCAAACACCTTGATTTAGTCTGATGAGATTCTTTATCAGACTTCTGTTCTACAGAGCTTTAGAATAATGTGTGTTTTAAGTCACTAAGTTTGTGGTAACTTGTTATGGCAGCAATAAAAAACCAATACTCACTCTTTTTATAATAAGTTATTTTATGCAGAAAAAGTGCATTCATATAAAATCCCAAATGCACGTTTAGAAAGCCAATCAAAAATAAAGCAGGACTTCGGGAATTAATCAACAAGATTCATACAAATCTCAAATCAAATCAGCAAGCTAAAAGACAATATGGCTAAAGAGATAAAGGATATCAAGAAGACACTGGGATGGGAGTGGATGTGGCTCAAGCAGTTGAGCGCCCGCCTCCCACATGGGAGGTCCTGGGTTTGGTTCCCCATCCCTCCTGAAGAAACAAAAACAAGCAAAACAAACGATAAAACCAGCTCAGGGAAGATGATGTGGCTCAGTGGTTGAGTGTCGGCTTCCCACATTCAAGGTCCCAGTTTCTATCCCTGGTCTCTGGTACCTCAAAAAAAAAAAAAAGACACTGGGCAAGCGCAAAGAATTTGAAAACCTGAACAGAAAAATAACAGTGCCTGTGGGAATGAAAAACACAATAGGTGAGATCAAAAACACATTAGAGGGGAGTGGGTGTAGAGTTGAAATCCCAAATGTGTGTCATGTCACCATGGACAAGTTACTTCATTGAGTCTTGTTTTTTCTAATTGAAAGTTACCTTGAGCATACAGGAGGCGTAAGTATATAAATTATGTGCATCATAAAAAAAGATAAAAGGTAAGATGTTATGGAAATTCAGAAAAGGCATCATCTTTAACTGACAGGTTAGACTGTAAGATAGCCTGTCAATGAAACTGGTTCCTGAGTATGTGCCACGCACCAGCACCGAGCTAGATGTTTTACATGCATTACAAATCATTTAATAGAAAAGACCTAGTCTTAGTTCTTTAGTTTTAGTTGCAAAGTTTTGATACAAATTCAAGATAGAACAATTTGTCAGTTTGTTTGAAAGCACAAACCCTGTGTATTTTTTCTCTGCAAATTCTGTGTGCATATGAACTATATAAACTACAGCTTCAGACATAGTAGTTTACCTACCTACTTAAAATCCAGCCCCAATTTTAAACTCTTAATAACCAAAAGATTTATAATTCAAATTTGCAAAATTTTACTCTATTTCAAGAGATCCTTGTGTTTTCTAAACAGCTAGCCAACAATTCAACTCTTTTCAGGGAATTCCAAATTATCTCATTGTTGACTGTCTGAGGGATGTTCTGGGCTACTTTTATGGGATGGGGAAATGAATGACAATACCTGTCACATGGTCAAATTATGCTAACAATGGTCCCTGAAAACTAAACAGAGCACTGATGTTGCAGGCTTTACATCTGATGGGTGCTGGATAAGGACTACAGGTAATAGACCAGATAGATATCCACATACTTCTTTCTTGGATCCTGATGGATGCCTTCTGTAACCCTGGGATTCTATAGAACAGTTTGAAAACTACTAGTGTAGTTGGAGAGAAAACAGTAAATTTTAAAACTGGTCAAGTAACTTTGGATTTTATTCAATGGGTAATGGGACAACTACTGAAAAGATGCACATATGAAAGTCATATGATCAGGGCTGGGCTTTAAAAGATTCAACTGACAGAAGTGGGTAGAATGGACTGCCAACAAAGAGACTGGAAGTAGGAAAACCAGATGTTCAGACAGTCTAAGCAAAAAGTAATAAGGCCCTAAAGTAGCGCAGTGGTAGTGAAACTAGAATGGAAGTAATGACCACAAAAGACATTGCATACCATTAGAAGTATTTATTGGCTGTAGAAAGATGGACTTCACAAAATTATAGCCAGAGAAGGAAAGCAGTAGCAGATGAGGCAGTCATCTTCCACTGTAAAAATAAGAAAGTGGCTCAAATGGCTCATATGTTTACCAGGCATGAAGAATATGAATAAATTGAATAAATATTTGGGTGGGACATCTAATAATTATTTACTGAGTGCTAAGCACAGTCCAAGATTATAGAGTAGTAAACAAAACAAGACACTACTCTTTTCTTCATGGAGCTTACAAATATTGATGAGTAGGCAAGTTTTTATGAAAATTCCCACACTAATATACAAATTGTTCATTTTAGTGAACAATTGTTCTTTGATCTTTTTTTTTTTTTTTAATTTTTCTTTGTTTACCTCCCCCCCAGACGGTTCTTTTGTCTGTCTGCTCATTGTTTGCTCGTCTTCTCTGGAAGGCACTGGGAATGGAACCTGAGACCTCCCATGTGATAGGCGGGCGCCCAACTGGTTGAGCCACATCCGCTTCCATGTAGTTGATCTTGGTTACGATTCCAGTTGAAATTCAAAGCATCAATTGGTAAAGACATCCATCTAAATCATCACTCAGCTTAAAAGTCAAGTGAGGGAAGCAGATGTGGCTCAAGCGATTGGACTCCCGCCTATCATGGGGGTGGGGGTGGTGTGTGTGTGTGTGTGTCCCTGGTTCGGTTCCTGGTGCCTCCTAAAGAAGACAGTGAGCTGGCGCGACGGGCAGGCGCGGCAAGCTTATGCCACAAGGTGACACAACAAGAGACACAAGAAGAAAAACATGAGATACAACAAAGCAGGGAACAGAGGTGGCTCAAGTGATTAGGTACCTCCCTCCCACATCGGAGGCCTCTGGTTCGGTTCCCAGTGCCTCCTCAAGAAACAAGGAAGACGAACAGACACAGCAAGTGCAAACAATGTGGGGGTGGGGAGAAATAAGTAAATAAATAAATCTTAAAAAAAGTCAAGTGAAAAAATATTTGCTGAGTTCCTCTTAAGAACCCATATTGAGCCCGATGTCATGAAAACTATTTATTAGATAATAATGATTTTCAAAGAGCTAAGAACTAAGCACAGTGAAAAGTATCCCCCTGCCACTTTGTTTGTTTTAGGAGGTACTGGGAATGAACCTGGGATCTCATACATGCAAAGCAAGGGATCAACCAGTGAGCTACACCTGCTCTGCCCCCTGCCACTTTTAAGGATGGGAACAAACTACAATTCATGCCCTAAAAGACCTATGACAAGATTATATTAGAGGATAAAAACAAATTGATATAAGAATTTCAAAAAGTGCTTATAAATAGGTTTAAATAAAGATTTTAAAAAGGTCGCCATCACCTACTGTGCAAATAAAAAGCTACTGGAAAATGTGGAGTGATTTAAGAGAAAAACTAAAGATAATGTAATAATGGGATGAAAATAAAATTACATGTACGCAAAACGTCCAAAAGGAACATGGAATATCCTTTCAAAGAAACTTTAGTAATTTACATCACTGAATTTACTTGAATTAAAAGAAGTATATCCTAAAACATACAGTAGAATGATATAGTTATGAAGAGATGGATTATAAGATGAAATATAACTCCACTCACAGAGCTCTCTCATGCTATGGACCTTATGGCCCTATTCCAGTGAGTGATTTCAAACTACTAGGCAAGAGTTCACCAAGAGAGTTTGTTAAAAGACTCATTTCCAGAGATTTTGAATTTGTAAGATCTGTGGTGGGCCTCAAAGCAATCTACAAATTTTAAGAAGCATTCAAAGCAACTCTATTGCAAGAAGTCAGGGATAACAATTTGAGGAATCCTGCAGTGTTTAACTCGACTAAGATATTCAATTTATAAACAAGATAAGCTAAACAGAGTAAGATTAAATGCCTTACTCAAATTTAGACTTCCCCATTCCTGCCAGGCTGACAGAATAAGTTTTCCTCCCCTGGGCCTTTGCTGTTTCCTTGCCTCCCCCACTAATCTAGTCTGCTCCTACCCACTTTCAAAGCTAACTTCAGTAATAAGGCATTCCATGCCCACCTCAGCACACATAGGATAATACTATTATTTTAAGTGAGCATACTTTTTTCCATACCTGGAATAAAAAGTTCCTTGGGGAGAAACTGAACTTTAATTTTTGTATCCCCTTCACGATGAGACATATGAATATTGCATTCCTTTTTACTGTCTCCAATTTGCAAGCAGTATCCTGCTCTTCTACAAGTAAATATTTAGCACTAGTGAGCTCTGAAAAAATGGCAGCTTATATTTCTTAGCATAGGGTAGTGTTGTGTTTTTTTTTAACTGCGGGTCACTCCTCACAATCATATGTAAAATGAATTGAGGGTTACAGATACCAAGAAAGAAGAAGAAACAGTTTTGTGTGCGTATATGTATGGGGGGTACTGTAATATAAAATCTATTTCTTACTGTAGGTTACAAAGTTTGACAGCCACAATATTGCAAATGCTGACTGACCTAAACTTCTCCAATACATCTTTACCACTTAGTAGGCAAAGATACTTTTTCACTCAAATAATATTCAACCATCCAGTCGGTCTTCCCATTCTCCACTCCCCAAAGCTAATAATACAAGGGTTATTTATTTATTCCCCCCTTCCTTAACTCAAATAAAAAGGGGGAGAGGAAACCGACCCTAAGTCTGATGGGCACTTTTCACAGGACAAGCATTCACAGGAGTCTGTATTTCTTCTTCAGATGAGTCATCTAAGTGTTAAGATGCACTTCAGATGGGTTCTTGGAGCACCTGTCTCTCTATTCACATCTGAAATTCTAGATGTCCCAAATAGGACTCTGAAAATTGCACAACCTGCTTCGTCTGCTTGGGGCTTAGGCTTAATGTATGTGTTTTTTGTTGTTGTTGTTGTTGTTTTTCCTTCCCTCCAAAATCACCTTCATTCCTTACTTCAGAGCCAGATTCTCTATTTCCACCATATTAATACATTTGATAATCCTCTTGATGTTCTCTACAAATTTAAATACAATTATATATGTTCCAAATCGGTTCTATTTTTCCTTTTCCTAATTTAAAGTATTAATAATTAGAATATAATTACTATAGCTTGATCTCAAATCCCACTTCCTCCAGTACCTTTCCTAAATCTCTCCAATGGGATTAATCTCCCACTCTCCAAATCTCATTAACACTCTGCTCACACATACCTCTATTGCACTTGGTCTATACAATATTAGAGTTATTTTGTTTGTCTGTCTCCTACTAGCCTCCATGACTAAATCTAATTCCTGTGTATATAACTTGCACTGCCTACCAAATGCCAGAGAACACTTCACATAAGAGGGCTTTAGTACGGTTGGCTGAATTGTACTGAAAGGGTGAAGAGCTTTAATTCAGCAATTTCAAGTAGGTTGGAAGTTATTTCTAACACTGCACACCCCTCATATCTTCAATTTGCTAGACTGCAAAGTGAGTATTTAAAAGTAAATAAAATTATGAAAGCTATAATAGGAGAACCATGGGAAAACTGCAATAAAGAATGTAGAAATAAAGCATAAAGGCATGATAAAAAGGATGGGATGTGCCCTGCAATTCCACACGTGGTCCAGTACCTGAATCCCTCTATGAGCCTGCACCATTCTGCTCTGTCATAGTCTTTCAGTCTACTTCGAAAACCTCCCATTCACGGGGTGAACAACAGACCACTTCGCTGAACTTGTCTTAGCTTTCTCTCATAGGGCCAAGTACCCAAAGTTTATCAGGTAACCAGCTCATTCTTGGTCTAGGTTAGGATTCCGTGGGCCACACTCACCAGAACAAGGGGCAACCATTTCCCTTTAACAGTCCCAACTAAAATGGAAGCGCGCCTAGACTGGGGCACCTTAATTCTCTGTAAGTACCTGAGTTTTTCAGGTCACCGTATTTTCTCCATTGGCGACCGTCGCAATGTGACTTGAGATAGCACCTGTTTTCCTTGGTGCAGTCTTCCCACAACTTCCCAATTTCACCTTAAGGTCCTATTATCCTCCACAGGTAGGCTACACAGTAGGCCTCAAAGAAGGATGACACGGTACTCAGGCCGTCGATGGCTTAAATTCTGGGAGCTTTTATTTAAAAATATCCCAAACCTTCTAACTTCTTTCCTCCAAACTGGTCTTCCTTATCCGTCCTATATTTCCTAAGTTTCCACCATTCCCCAAGTAATCTGTCCACCTATCATCTCCTCCACCTTGAGCGATCTGCGTCGCGGCTCCGGACTAACCTCACTCTTTTCCAATCCCGGGTGGGGCTAGGCCACCCCCTCAAGAGTCTTTCACGCAGACCCACTGCACCGGCCCCTCGCCCCTATTCTATCGCCGCTCCTTCCGTACTCACTTTGGGCTTCTCGGGCAATTTCTTCCGGTTCTTCTTCTTCTGTTCCTCGCTTCTGAGATTCTTCAGCAGGGATAGGTCGTCAGGGATCGGGGCCGGCGAGGCCGCCACCTCCTCCCGCTTGCGAGGCGGGCTCCTCCGTTTCTTGCGGGCGCCGGCGCAAGCCGCGGCCCAACCGTAGCCGAGCAGGCATAGCAGTAACAGACCCAGAGCGCCCGTGCCCACCAGGATCACCCAGCCCGGGTACCGCTTAGGCTCCAGTCCCAGGTCGAGGCCCAGCTCGGTACGCAGAAAGCCTAGGCCGGCCGAGAGTATTTCCCGCAGTCGGGCAGAGCCCTCCTCGGCCTGCTGAGCCAGCGCGTCCTGCCAGCTCGGTGCAGCCATCTTCCCTCCCGTCAGAGGAACACGCAGGAAGACACTAGGGCGTAGAGACGCCGTGGAATACTCAAGGGAAGCAAGGAATGGCCAGGCCGGACAGCTTCAGACCGAGCGCATCACGGCCGCCCCTCGCGCCGGAGCCGGGAATCGGCCGCTGCCACCGCCGGGAGGGGAGAGGGGGTTCCCAGGTTCCCCCTAGTCGGCCTCACTCCGCTGGCGCCAGGAGGAGGGGGCGGCGAGAGAGAGTCTCTCCAGTGGCGGCCGCTAAGCGGCGTCTCCGCGCCAGTATCAGGCTCTTGCCGTCCTCCCTCGGCGGAACAATGGCGGCTCCAGCCGCGATCCACGCCTAGCGCGTGGGACGACGGGGTGGGGCGCGGATCACGTGAGCGCGAGCGGGCGGGGCGCGGGGTGCGCGTGTGGGCGTGTGGGCGGGGCGGCAGCCATTGGGGAGAAGGCGCTGCGGTTGCGGTTGGCTGTGAGTAGATCGGGCCTTACAGACGCGTGGAGTCTGAGAACTAGGTGGCTGCGGACCCGAGCCTGGGAGGGAGGGGTTTACCGTAGTAAACCTCCGCGGGGTGCCTAGGGGTCGGAAGTCCGAGGACGTGGCTGCTTTGAATGAGTCCAGGGGAGGAGCTCCCGAGGAAGCTTGGTGGGCGGGAAGTTGAAGGGCGAAGAGCGATGAGCCAGGTGACAGGGTCTAGGTCAAAGTTGCTCTAGTAGAAGTGGTTTTTGTTGTTGTTGTTGTTTGATTGTTTTTTCCTTTTCTTTTTCTGGAGGTGAGGTGGAACCGGCTCTTTCTTCCTAGGATCATTGGTCGACGCTTCCAGAGTGTGCTCAGCTGAGTCACGCCGGACACTTTTCTTCTTGGGTCTCCTGCGTTTAATTCACAAATTGGATATTTTTTCTTCAAGGCCAACTCATACATACTACGTGCCTACCATTTGCCACCCTTGTTTGGACGTGTTCGTGTCGTATTGCACATTCACTCTTGCTCTCACTGTTGTCACTCCCCAGAATTCAAGAGTTGGAAAGCCGGTGGGAGGAACTATTCTTTTCGTACTAATTGTAACTTTAATAAATAAGTAGAGAAGAACATTAGATTGCGTTTATGTGCAGAAATAGTTTCTCATTGCGTTTTATTTTAAGCTTTATGCAACACCACAAAAGGAATTTCCAAAAAATCTCGTTTTTATGAATGTGCTGACCATCTTTAGGGGGGAGCTTTAAGAAGGGAATAAATTGCATTTTCAGGTTTTAATTTTAAAGATGTTTGGGGGCTGCCTTAGGGTTTTTAAATTACATTTTGATTTTGCTATAAGGAAACAATGTTTTATTATTAAATGATAATTAGCATGTAAGCAAGTGTGTTAAGTAAACTAAATACAGGCTTTCTTAATGAATAGAATTGGAAGTAATATTAATAAGTACCCAGTGCCTAAAATGTGCTAAGCAACAACTTTGCAACAACGTTGTAATGCATGTTGTGATTAATGGATGGAAGGGAGTTTTGTAAATAATAAAACTAAACTAGTTTGCAAAGCTTTGTGCAGAATTATAAAGATTAAATTACTAAGGGAAGCGGGTGTGGCTCAATCAATAGAGCTCGCATTTACCATATAGGAGGCTCCCGGTTCTTTTCCCGGGGCCTCCTTGTGAGGGCAGGCCGGCCTGCGCGGCGCGGTGGGCTGATGCAGCAAGACCTCACAGCAAGGGGGAGATAAGCAGACACAGAAAAAAAAACAAACACACAGCAAATGGACACAGAGAACACAAGCAGCAAGAGGGGGGATAAATTAAAAAAATAAAAATAAATAAATAAATTACAAGGCCAGAAACGACTCCTAAAGTTTCCAAGTTCCATTTATATCTGTGAAATTAGATTTATAATCCTACATATGTCTTGGTTCCAGAGATAAGGAGTGTTCAAGATTTTCCTAAGAAGATCCACTGACTATTCTAGGCTAACACATGTGAATTTATGAATTAACCCAGTACAATAATAGTAGAGGGGTTTGTTTGCCCATTTCTTTGGCAGCCTAGCAAGTTTTGGTTCACTGTAATCATATCACTTCTCTTTCCATGACTGTCTTTTACCCTTAAAAACATACAAAAATGTTAACTGTATCACCATCCGAGACGCTAATTTTTTATATATAACGTTCTACTTATCCTTCCATGTATTTATAAACAAAAGTGGAATCATTCACTACTGTGTTACTCTTAAGGTAGTCATGAACATTGATAAAGCCACAGAGAACACACCTGTAGTCACATAAAGTTAGGTTTATTAACTTGCAGCAGGATGGAGTTAAATAAAATTTGAATGAAGCAATGTTTTGAAAGACTCAAAGCAGAGTTTGTGTGAAGGGTCTAATTATCAGTCCTGGCCAGAGAAGTAAACTCAATCATCCTAATTCCTTGGAAATGGCAAAGTTAAGATAAACATAAATGTTTCTGCAACCCCTATCCTGAAGCTCTTCACCTGGGTTGGAAGTAAAGGCTACTTTTTCTTGGAGTCAAAGTGACCCATGTGGAATAGATAAATGAATTGTGATATAACCATACAATGTAATACCACTGAAAAGGAATGAACTATGCAATAATATGGATGAACCTCAACATAATTATGCTGAGTGAAAGAAGCCAGCCAAAAAAATAAGTACGTATTGTCCGGCTCCATTTATATGCAACTAGAAAATGCAAACTAATCTATAGTGAAAGCAAATCAGTGGTTACGTAGGGATTGGGGAAGAACAAGGAGAGGTGAGAGTACTGGGAAACTTTTAGGAGTGATAGACTTGTTCACTATCTTGATGGTGGTGATGGATTTTATGGCTGTATATGTATGTCAAAACTTATTAAATTGTATACTTTATGCAGTTTAATGTATGTCAACCAAACCTTAATAAAGCAGTTTGTTTTTAAGTGACCTACATGGCTCAGACCCAGCAGACAAGAGTGGATGTTTCATTCTCACTGATGGGATTTCAAAGTTTTTGCCAATCTATGATTTTAGAGAACAAGGTTTTTCAACATTATATCCTTGATAATAATTTACAAAAGCAGTTTTTTACAGGTTTGCACAATAAATATTCTCATATTTAATGTCTACATATTCTATTGTCTGACTTGTGATTTATTTAACTAATACTTTATTGTTGCATAGTTAGATTATTTATAGGATTTTTGTTTTGTTTTTGTTTTGGGCCATTAAAAGCAATTCTCTCATGAACACACTTGTAACTCAATTTTGGTGAATATCCATAATTACCTCCTGAGGATAGAATCCTGGCACTGTTATTTCCTGAGCCAAAGCCCATGATATGTGAATTAAAGACTTGTAATTAAAAGAACTGAAGAATATAGCTACTTCAAGCCCCTCATTTTATAGAAGAGAAAAAGTGGGCTTCCAAGTGTCTTACCTCAGAGTGGCTGAACTCAGACTAGAGCCCAGTCTTTTCATCTCTCTTGACCCCTTGGTTACTCCTCTTTTTCAGTATACTTTGCATCTCACATTCTATAAATACTTCAGAAATGTTAGTTGATTAAGGGTAAGATCACAATGATGTTAGTTTTGTACCTGTAAGTATGTGATTGCTTGCTTTTTTTTAACAATTTATTGAAGTAGTCATACATGAACACACAAACTATAAGTGTTCAGTAAACATCATGAACGTAAAAAACAAACATGCATAACATCATACAGGGCTCCCACACATCACCCTCCCCCAAACACTGCATTGTTGTGAAACATTTGTTAACAAATCATGAAAAAACATCATCAAAGTATTACTACTAACTGTAGTCTGCATCTTCCTCCCCTATACATTTTTTAAAAGGATTTATTTACTTTTATCCATTTTTACCGCCCCCCCCCCATTTTTGCTGTTTCTGTGTCCATTTGCTGGGCAGTTCTGTGTCTGTTTCCTGCCCTCTCTTCTCATCCTTCTCCTGTCTGCACTGGGATTTGATCCTCGGAATCTCCGATGTGGGAGAGAGGTGTCCTACCACCTGTGCCACTTTAGTTCCTGGTGTTTTGGTGCGTCTCGGCTCTCCCTCATGGTACTCTCCTGTTTCATCATCATCTTGCTGCGTGGCTCGTGGGGCCTGGCAGCACACCTGCGTGCGGGGCCTGGTGGGCCCACGCGCCTTCTATATTTTTCTTTTTTTTATTTTTACTGGGAGGTCCCGGGGATTGAACCCAGGTCCCTCCATATGGGAGATGGACGTCCAACCATTTGAGCCACATCCATCCCCCTGCTATATCTCTTAAGGTTGACCAAAGATACCCAAAGTTACAGTCTTTTCCCATACAGGATGGTAATATAATAAATCAGGCTTAGTTTATCACCAGCATTCTAAAAACCAGACTTTGGGAGAAAAACTAGGTCTGGGGACACATGCATGGTTTCTAATACAGCAAATGTTTAGCCTACCCTGATTATCACAAAATCAGTTCAGTGAGAATATTCGCACTGATTGCTTGCTTTTTACATTTGAATTTATTTTTCAACTTTTTTTTTTACCTGATAACAAGAGATATTCATATATACTACTGAAAATTTGAATGATACAAAAAATGTTTCAAAAGAAAATACTGGGAGTGGATGTGGCTCAAGCTGTTGAGCTCCTGCTTCCCACATGGAGGTCCCAGTTTCAGTTCCTAGAGCCTCCTAAAAAAAACAAAACAAAACAAAAAACAACAAGCAAACAAATAGAAAAAGCTGGCTTCCCACATATGAGGTCCTGGGTTCAATCCCTGGCCCAGATACCTAAAAAAAATATATACACACACGCACACACAAACTCCCTTGTTATTCTACCACTAATATTTCACCAGTATTGGTATATTGGTATAGTTCCTCTTCATATTTTTATTTTTTGTATAAAGATAATTAGACTCATGCCACGGATATAGTTTTGTAGGCTATTTTTTCCCATTTAAAACATTTTTTCCAGATGAGTGCAAGAAGCTAACTTCCACTCAAGTAGCTCATCTTTGAGAGTGAATGAAAGAAAAAAGTTGGCTTGGGAAAATGTAGACAGACTATTGCTCTCCTGGGTAGAATTATGCCCTCCTTGGTCACAGAGTTATAAGCCATAGAAGGTTGGTTTTTACAGTAAATAAGAAAACTTCAGTTGAGTCAAATTTAGAGATATGGTCAAGCAAGGGTTACCCTCAGAATAAATCTAGTAAGAATTAGTAAATAATGGAATTATTTTACTGCAGAAGTTTCTTAAAATGAAAGATAGTTTATAAATATATTGTTGAAAGGGCCCTGAAATAGCCCAGTCTCTCTAAAAAATCAGAAAAATGCTAAGGATCTATATGGCACTAGAAACTGCAGTCTTATCAGTTGTACCAATCACACTATAAGGGGGGTCAGGGAGCAGGGGAGGCTGTGATTGTGATAACAAAAGTGAAAGTTGTAATATATTCATTCAGTGGTACCTGGCAGCAATAAACAGTGGATATTCACACTTTGATACAATGCACTTAAAGTCTTAAAAAAATTTGTAGATACATATGCTGTGAAAATGTAAAACCATGCGTAGGAATAATGAACAACAAATTCAGGATAGTGGCTGTCTACAGGGAGAGTGGGAGCGAAATGAGATTGGGGAGAAGTAGAACAATTTTATAAAGTTTTATGTCTAAAACGAAGTTATGAGTATAAGGGTACTGGTTATATCATCTCTACCTTTTGTGTGCCTGAAATACTTTGGAATTTCAGTGACAAAAATTAAGTGACAAGAATGAGTTTGCACAGAAGCTAGACAAAATAATGCAATTTCCTCTGACTGTACAGTGCTAGGTTGTTAAAATCCTACAAAGGGGAAGAGTGTGTTGGACCATCTTAATAGCTATCCCCTAAGGTCATTTAAATACATTTGCTCTGATTTCATGCTCAACCCCACACTCAGGTAGTAATATGGTTTCTCGTTGTATTAGTCAGCCAAAGGGGTGCTAATGTAAAATACCAAATATAGGTTGGTCTTTATAAAGGGTATTTATTTGGGGTAGAAGTCCACAGATACCAGGCCATAAAGCGTTAAGTTTCTTCTCACCAAAGTCCATTGCCACGTGTTGGAGCAGGACAGCTGCCGACATTTGCCAGGGTTCAGGCTTCTTGTGTTCCTCTCTTCCAGGGGCTGTGTTTCTCTCCGGGCTTAGCTCCTTTGGTTCCTTCACAAGGTCAGCTGTAGACTATCAGGCGAATGGCTCGTTTCTCTTCTCCTGGGGCCTTCTTTCCAACATCAAAACTGCTTCTCAAAAATGGCTTCAACTCTGTTCTTTGCCTTGCCTTTTATATGCGATTCCCCACCCACCAAGGGGTGGGGCTCAACTCCCTACTGACATGGCCCAGTCAACGCCCTAATCATAGCTTAATCATG
>JAQZBX010059689.1:0-17459 GCA_029593785.1 Cabassous unicinctus
TTTTATTTATTCATACCCTGCCTCCCCGCCCCCCTTGTTTGCGCTCACTGTTTGCTATCTGTGTCCATTTGTTGTGTGTGTGCTCTCTGTGTCTTCTCTTTAGGAGTTACCAGGAACCATGTGGGAGAGAGGCGCTCAATCACTTGAGCCACCTCAGCTCCCTGCTTTGTTGTGTCTCTCATTGTCTTTCCTCTTTGTGCCTCCTTGTTGCATCATCTTGTGCATCAGCTCGCCATGCCTACCCATTGCACCATCTCACTGTCTTGCTCCTCTTCTTCAGGAGGCACTGGGAACCAAACCCAGGACCTCCCATGTGGTAGGTGGGAGCTCAGTTGCTTAAGCCACATTTACTTCCCCATAACTCTTTTTTTTATATGGCCTTCCTAGTTTTGAACCAACAGTATTTGGAGGCCCTTGCAATGCTTGATATCAAACAGGAGGAGATGGCTCAGGAAAACATGTGCCATAGTAAAAGTAGCTGCTTTACAGAGATTTCAGGTCTTGAGGTAGGTAAGTGTGTACGAAAGTTGAATAGCGGGGAAATTTTTTATTTTCTACTTTCCTTTTCTTTCCTCTCATTGTTCTTTTGGTATATGTGCTAGGGTAGCAGCACATTCTTAGTAATTTGAGGCACAGTGAGAAAGGCCCAAGGATCATGCCTAGGTCAGTTCTTCCAGCCTTGCTGGTACTGTGCCCTTCATGCATGGCACATTCGTAGACATTAGGAAATGTACTGGTTACTTACTGCCCCATTTATTTCTTCTTTTTACAGTTCTCTCAAAAGCTATGCTAGTAGTGTCTCACACCTGCGTAGGAACCTACAGTTTCGGAGTACTACACACACTATTTTATCTGATCTTCATAATAGTCTTATATGGGCTGCAGAGCAGGTATAATTATCCCTGTTTTAGAGAGAAGGAAACTTAGAGAGGAGGTAACTTAGGCTTAGCCAGGTTAAATAACTTTCCCAAGGTGACAGGGTTAATCTGTGATTGAGCCAGATTCAGAACCAAGATCTGCTAATGCATTGGTAACTGCTTGCTGAGGTGTTAAATGCCTTACAATGTGGAAGTTTGGCTAATAAGGGAAAAAGGTCTCTGGGACCCTAGAAGTAAGATGCTGACAGAGGAGTGAGAGTAGGCAGCATTCACTCACTGAATAGAACTTCCAAAAGAGCAATTAATAATAATAATAATAGCAAACACTTACATGGTCCTAAGTGTCACCAGACATTGTTCTAAGTGCTTTACATATAACACATTTATTTATTTATTTATTCATTTATTTATTTTTAAAGATTTGTTTATTTACTTGATCCATTTTAAACCCCCCCTTCCCCATTTGCTGTTTTGTGTCCATTCGCTGGGCAATTCTCTGTGTCTGTTTCATCTCTTCTCATCCTCCTCCTCCAGTCTTCAATCCTGGAGACCTCCGATGTAGGAGAGAGGTGTTCTGCCATCTGCGTCACCTCGGCTCCTGGTTTTCGGAGCTTTCGGAGCATCTCGTCTTGTCTCTCTCCTCTTAAGTCATCATCTTGCTGCATGACTCCCAGGGCCTGGCGGCTCACCGGCACACAGAGCCTGGCAGCCCATGCGCCTTCTGTATATATTCTTATTTTACCAGGAGGTCCCAGGGATCGAACCCAGGTGCCTCCATATGGCAGACATATGCCCAACCATTTGAGCCACATCCGCTCCCATATAACACATTTAGTCCTCACAACTAACCCATGAGGTGGGTATTATTATAATCCCTATTTCACAAATGAAGTGACAAGGCACAGAGAGGTTAAGTAACTTGCCCAAAGTCGCACAGCTAGTAATTGGTGGAGCTGGGATTTGCACCCAGGTGGACTGGGTTTAGAGTCTATGTTTTTTAATCACTATGTACTACTGCCATGGTATTCATGTAACTAGCAAGAAGGAAAAACAAAAGAAACTCAACTGAAGAGAAAGTTCAGAAAAAGGTTGCTTTACCATAAACTTGAGTAGGCTATAGGGCCACACTTAACCTTAGGCCAAGCAGAAGCAAGCACCCTGTCCCAGTTGCTGAAGGAATACTAAAGTAAGGAAATAGAATTAGGATGCAGCGGGCCTTGCAGAAGCCTCCATTTTTATATTGGTTCTTCCCTGGTGTTAGTTGCTTTTGACATCTTTGGCAAGGGGCAATTATGAGGAATGGGAAAGTAAAAAGAGAAAATACATGTTTGCCACATATTCATCATTTGTACACCCAAATCAACAAAAAGCTATGTGCTTCAAATTAATTAATTTTTTTTTTTTTAGGAGGTACCAGGGATTGAACCCAGGACCTCATACATGGAGAGCAGGCATTCAACCACTGAGCTACATCTGCTCCCTCACAATTATCTTTAATGTGAGAAAGACTTTTCTGAAACGGTCTTTGAACTATATCGGCCCACTTATATGAAATTTACAGCAACTGGAAGCTGAGACAATAATTTTATATTAAGTTCCACAGGAAACTTTAAAATAGACTGTCCTATTAAATCGGTAGTAATTGGAATATTTTGGGAAAGTAACTTGTGGTTAGTTACCAAAATGAATTTAAAAAAAAAAAAAAGTAAAATTCTTACTTTTCTTCTAGTTACAGTGGTCAACCAGGAGGGACCTGTGTGGACTATGGACTGTTTTCTTCATTGTGAACCATAGTCAGGTTTTGAGCAATGAGGGCCACAGGTAATTCCAGAACAGTGGATCAGCCAATAAATACTTAAGTATACATAATGTAATTATAGAGTATATATTTTGTTATTTTAATTTTTTTAAAATTAGCTCCTCATTTCTGAGCATGTAGCTTTCCCTAGAGGGATCTGGCAGGATTGCTGGGCATCAGAGAAAAGCCCGGTCACAGGAAAGCCACACGGTGGATGTTAGTGTTAACTACTTCATTGGGCCAAGTTTCTACCAAGGGCTCATAACTATAGGAGACTGATGGCAGGGTTAAAGGTTTTAAGAGTGAAAAGAAGGAAGGTAGAATTCCTTTATATTTTTGTTCCAAGTAATAACGTTCTTTCCTCTTATGTGATTAATTTTCACTTGGATCCTGAAATCCTGGCCCCAGCTTTCACTCTTCCATTTTTTTTTTTCCTTCCTTTCCTGTTTCCTTAGGTCACGTGCTTGAATAGTAACATCTGTGGGTATGTGTGTGAGTGCCCTTGGGTTTGTGGGGAGCTAAAGCAGTGTGACATTTGGTGATGGGAGTAATGCTTTTGGGTTTAAAGCTTGCGGTCCTTGGAGCCTGCCTTTGTCGTGGTCCTGGAGGGACCCCCTGTTCCTGTGCCAAAATGGCAGCATCCACTCGGAAACGGCTTCTTCACCTCAAACAAGAGGTATTGTATTATCAAAACAACAAAAGCCTTGGTTTTGTTTTGGTATTAGTAGTAGAATAAATGGAATTATCTGCAATATATAAACTTCATTTTAGTAGTCATTGGCTATGGAGTTTATGCTTAGTTTTATATGATAACATTAACTTATAAATTGGATTTTGTTTACATGATTCTAAAATATAGATAGTACTTGGCATAATATTGAAGCTATGTAAAGTTGTTTACCAAAATTTGTAGTTAATATTTCCTAAATTCCTATTTCTCACATCTACACATGGAACTAAAAGCACTATGTAATCGAGGAAAACATATAGTTATACCTCTTCAAATCATTAGGATTGGCAATACTGATTAATGGGAAGATAAACTTAGAGTTTATTAGCAAAGCAGCAAAGTGTAATGGAAGAAACCTTTGTACCAGACAGACCTGGGTTTGAATCTTAGCACTATCATTTCACTAGCTGTGTGGCTGTGGACAGGATTAGTCTCAGTTTTTTCATATGTTAAATGGAGGGTAAGGACGACTTTAGAGGGTGTGAAAATAGAGGAAATATATAGACTGTTAAGCACAGTGCCATGCACGTGTCAGACATTTAAGCAAATGGTGGTTGTCATTATAATTAGGTTTGAATTACAAAAACAGTACATAGACTATAATTATAAAAATGTTTTACTTTATCAAAGGTATGGAATTGTAAGTTTTCAGAGTATATAAGAAAGCTAAAAGCTAAACATTAGCAATTCATTAAGAAAAAATGTCTGGTTATAAGCAGAAAATTACATAGTCCAGAGTCAGGGTTAGCTGTGGGAGGTATTTGCAAGGTGGTATGGTTGGAGTGGCTGAAGGCAAAATTGAGATGCAGCCTTCGACATCCTCCCTTCCTTCTCTTTGGCACCTTCCTCCTGGGATTTCCACAGGGCGGGTCTAGGGTAGTGAGATCCAAGAGTTGGATTAGCAAGGAGTTGACAGGCACTGCAAAGGAAATTGCTGGTGATGCATTTCTGAGTGGGCTGCTTCTGCCAGAAAGAACTGGCAAAGTACTAATTAGTCTAAGTAAATGAAATAGATCAAATTCAGGCAGTAGACCTGTGCTAGGCCCTGCGAGAGACCAGAAGCCAGAAGACTGTATTTGCAAATTTAACTCAGCATTTAGGCAAGAATTGTTCTGAGGTTTTGCCTCTTATACTTCCTAAACATTCTTTCAAAAACAGTTGGAACTCTTGCAGAAGAGTAAAGAAGAAGCTTACATAATGGCAGATGCGTTCAGAATTGCATTTGAGCAACAATTGATGAGGAAAAGTGACCAGGCACTAAGATTGACACAAATGGATAAAATGTGTAAAAAAGCAACAAAACGGATAAATTGGAAGCATCTTAAAGAAGATGGTAACTATGATTTATAATGACAATAATCAGGTGTAATGTTAGTTGTTTTTCATTATAATCAAAACTTTATTGATTTAAGTTGGGCAGGGTTAATCCAATGTATGAGAATACAATTAAAATTTCACATGTAGTTGTGATTTGTTAAAAAATGTAGCAACTATGGAAAAAAAGGAGGTCACTGAATGGTACTGATGCAGATGAGCTACTGGGATCAATAAAACCAGAAAATAACGGGGTAATCTCTTTTTTGGTACACGTCTGTCTCATTTAAAGATCACGTTTAGTGGGGAAAAAATGAAGTATAAGTTTGAGTTTAGTTTTTGGTTCACAAGTCTATCAAAAATTCAAGGCCATTTTTGGGTCTTATTGTATTAATGTAAACAAGATATATAAAAATGGCACAAGAGAATAAAATTAGAGTTGAAGTAGATCTTGCAATATAAACAATGTATGCTTTAGAAATTTTTTTCTGTAAATAGTTTTTTATCAATTTTCATTTATCAATATTAAGTAGAATTCATTGTTTCAATTAAAAGATGCCAATTAAATTAGTTTGAAGCCAATTATTAGTCAAAAAGGATTAGAGTGAAGTTTATAAGTTTAAATGTTTTATTATTAAAATTCTGAGATGACTATTTGTAAATATTTTCTTATATGTCAAAGTCATAATCCTAATTCCAGTATAGCTTATATTCAGATGAACTTCAGGACTAATAAGCATCTTATAATATTAAAAATGAAGCCTTTAATAGCAGATACCTATCTGGCTTGAAATATGTATTTTCAAATAGTAAATATTAGTAATAGCATATGGGCCATCTATCATGAATTTTAGCTTTATTAACTAAACTTTACCATATCTTTTTCCTGGAAAGGTAGGGAAGGGCTTTCAGGGATAATAAAATACAAGTAGTAAATCAGGATATGAAAGTAGCTAAAAGCAGGTTATAAAATCTATGTTTACAGTGTTCATCAGGTGGAAGTGAAGGCAGAAAGGGAAATCATATGTCCCACAACTCTCATGCTCAAGAGTCATCCCACACTTGTCCTCACATTAAAGTCTACAAGTATTTCTGACATGAGACTTATGGAGGTCATTGAGCCAATATCATGGCTAAGTCCTTAGCAATTTGTAATATAATCAATTTTTATACAGCTGTTTTTTGGTAATAATCCCTTGACAAAAGCTGAAGTTATAACCTTAAATTCAAACTCAGGGTAGGAAATTTTGCTGGAGAAACAGCTAACATGATCCATGTATTAATAAATTCCTTTTAGGAATTGGTTGAAAGTACTAAGATTATCTGGGCCAAGTATGGAAAACATACATTTATGAAAGTGACCTTCCTCATGTTTATTTCTAGAGCTAGGCCCTGGATAGTAGCTGGATTGCAGTATTTTTGAAGGGATACTCTGAGATCAGACCTAATGTCCTGTATTGTTAATCGAAGGCAGATACCTTTGGAAACCATATTTTATTAGCTTGTTTTGTTTTTTGTTTTGTTTTGTTTTGATGCGGTGGTGGCATGTGGAGTGACAGGAAATAGAGGAACAGGAGGGGAAAGCCAGAGTTAAAGCAATCTATGAAAGCCAATCACGTTCTGTCACCTGCATGGAAGGCCTACAACTCTGCATAGAAATAAGCCATAAAGATAGTGCTCTGTAGACAAAGCTGGATTCTTTCTTAAGAGGTAGATTCACATTCATTTCAGAACTTCAATAAGTGCTCATTTTATATCCTAGAATTCCTACCTCTCTCAGCTATTGACAAACCTCAGGAATTTTTCTGTAGAAAATTGGATTCTGGGAGGTATAGTGCCCAATCTTTGTTTCAGTAAGGCACTGAAGACAGATTGGAAGTTGTCTGTAAAATAATCAATACATCTCTAAAGCTTTTTTTTTTTTCATACAAGTTTCGGTAGCTCTTTCTGAGTTTCTCAGTGACAAGACTTTGATTCATTTTATTAACATATTTCATTAATCTGAGCAGGTACGGTATGAATATTACTTGGATTTTCAAGTATTTTCATTGTTACTTAAATTGTGGTTAACACTTATAATATCAACTTTAAATTTTTTTAAAAAATTATTGCTGGGATTAGAGGTTTAAAAGGTTTCTTTTTTATAGCTTTTTTTTATTAAAGCAGTTTTAATGAGATATATTCACATACCATACAATTCTATCCAAAGTGTATAATCAATGACTTTTTAGAAAACCAAATCAGTTTCACTGATACATATTAATAAAGCATCCAATTCATCCAAAGTGTAAAATCAATGGTATTTGGTATAATGACATAGTTGTGCATTCATCACTTCAATCATTATTAGACAATTTTCATTATTTCAATAATAATAATGATAATAAAAAACAGACAAGAAAATTCTTCACCTCTCAATGTCTCTATGCTTCTGCTACTGTACATAGCTGCTATTTCTGGCTATTCTTCACAATTATTTATTTATTTATTTATTAAGCAGTTTTATTGAGATATATTCATATACCATACAATCTGTCCTAAGTGTATAATCAAAGGCGTTTTTTTTTTTTGCTTTGTTTTGTTTTTTTCTAAGGAGGTATTGGGGATTGAACCTGGGAACTTGTACATGGGAGTAGGTGCTCAAACCTCTGAGCTACATCTACTCGCCTAATGAATGTCTTTTAGTATAATCACAGTGTTGTGCATTCATCACCACAAAAAATTTTAGAACAATTTCATTACTCCAAAAAGAAAAACTTTACACCCCTTAGTAGTCACCTCTCAATGCCTCCATCCTTCCCCAGCCCTACAAAATCACTAATCTAATTCCATCTTTATAAATTGATTTATATTTACATTTTATATAAATGGAACCATACAGTATATAGTACTTTGTGTCTGGTTCCTTTCACTAAACATAATTTTTTTTGCCTGATATTATCTTGTAATATTAACATATATTTGTTCAGTTTCAAAGAAAACCAGTCTTATATATGCAATATTACCCATATTCATATTTCACATGAGGTTTTACTATGCTATGCATTTCCATATTATATTTTTTAGCTTTCCTTCTAGTAAAATATATGACCTTAGACTTTCCCTTTCAACCACTGTTATACCCATACAAGCACACTGCTAGTTATAAACACTGTGGTGTGCTTTCACCTTTTCTATTCATTTCCAAAGATTAACAAACAACCTTTTTACCAGTTCTGCACTGGTTAACCCTCACCTTTCCATTCTCTAACCTCATTCTATTATTTGGTGACCTGTATTCTAGTTATTAATATTTAGTTCATAATAGCACAGTCATACAGTATTTATCTTTTTCTGTCTAGCTTGCTTCATTCAACATATTGTCCTCCAAGTTCATCCACATCGTCATATACTTCGCGACTTCATTTCTTCTTACAGTTGCATAATATTCCATCATGTATATATAGCACAGTTTGTTTATCCATTCATTGGTTGATGGACCGACCTGGGCTGTTTCCATCTTTTGGCATTCGTGACTAATGCCACTGTGTACATCGGTGTGCAGATGTCTGTTCATGTGTCTGCTTTCAGTTCTTCTGGATATATACAGGGTAGTGGTATTGATGGATCATGTGGCAAATCTATATTCAAATTCTTTAGGAACTGCCAAACAGTTCTCCACAGTGACTGTACCATTCTACATTCCCACCAACAGTGAATAAGCATTTTTAACTCCACATCCTCTCTAACGCTTGTAGTTTTCTGTCTTTTTAATAGTGGCCATTCTAATAGGTGTGAAATGATATCTCATGGTAGCTTTGATTTGCATTTCCCTAATCACTAGTGATGGTGAACATTTTTTCATGTGTTTTTTTCGCCATTTGTATTTCTTTGTGCAAATGTCTATTCAAGTCTTTTGCCCATTTTTTAATCGGGTCATTTGTCTTTTTATTGTTGAGTTGTAGCATCTCTTTATATATCATGGATATTACCCTTATCAGATATGTGATTTCCAAGTATTTTCTCCCATTGAGTTGGCTGCCTTTTCATGCTTTTTTTTTTTTTTTTAGGTACCGGGGGCCGGGGATTGAACCTGGGACCTTGTATGTGGGAAGCAGGCCACATTGGCTTCCCTGAGTTGGTGTTTTCATTTGTTTTGCTTGTTGTTTGTTTTTTATTTTCAGGAGGCACTGGGAACCAAACTCAGGACCGCCCATGTGGGAACTGGGTGTTCAATGGCTTGAGTTACATCCACTCCCCTTTCCACCCTTTTGACAAAGTCCTCTGAGGTGCACATGTGTTTAATTTTGAGGAGGTCCCATTTATCTATTTTTTCTTTTTTGCTCCTGCTTTGGGTGTAAGATCCAAGAAACGACCACATACCACAAGATCTCGAAGGTGTTTCCTTACATTTTCTTCCAGTAATTTTATGGTCCTGGCTTTTATATTCAGGTCTTTGATCCATTTTGAGTAGATTCTTGTATAGGGAGTGCGATAGGGGTCCTCTTTCATTCTTTTGGTTATGGATATCCAGTTTTCTTAACACCATTTGTTGAAGAGACTGTTTCATCCTGGTAACATGGACTTGGTAGGTTTGTCAAAAAAAACAGTTGGCCGGAGAGGTAAGGGTTTATTTCTGGACTCTCAATTCTATTCCACTGATCAATGTGCCTTGTGACCTAACGTGGTCTATCCTGGAGAAAGATCCATGAGCACTTGAGAAGAATATATAACCTGCTGACTTGGGATGCAACGTTCTGTATGTATCTGTTAGGTCTAGCTTGTTATTATATCCACATAATAGTACTGCTAATAACAAACATTATATTGGGCTTTCACCTTTTCTATTCATTTCCAAAGATTAACACAGATCCTTTTTACCAATTCTGTACAAGTTAACCTTCAGCTTTCCATTTTCTAACCTCATTTCTATTTTCTGGTGACCCATATTCCTCATCTGGGGCTTTGATATTTTCCTTCATTTGGGCCATTTCTTCCATTTTCTTAGTATTACTTGTAAGTTTTGCTGATTATGATGGTGAGATTACTCTGATACTCAAGTTACTGCCATTCTTTGACTCCTAGCTTAACCTGTTTTAGGTCTTTAGGACTGTTCTGTTAGAGTGTCCTAGTAATGGGTTGCAGACCTGCTTCCAAGTACCTTGGGGAGGAAGGTTGTAAAGGCTGGAAAAAGCCTCACTTATTAATTTGAATTTCCTCACATGTACTCCCTTGGTCCACCGGCAGATGGCTTTGTTTAGCAGCCCTCTCAGTTCAAAGCCTTGTCGGATTATGTTCGCTGCAAAACCGACCAGATCAATGTGACAGAGGATCCTTCCTGGAGAACAAGAGCCTCGCAATTCAGACTTTCTCAGAGGCTGTTCTCCAACCTTCACTGGCAGCCCCCTCCCTTTTCTCCAGTAGGAAATAATTCCACTCCCCTCTGCATTCAGTCAGTTGGGAGGGTGATTGAGAGAGTCGGATCTCTTTAGTCTCGTGCCACCTCCCAAGGGAAACAGTGGCGTGGCCCCTCACAGCCTGGAAGGGCTTGTGGAACACAGCATAACAAATTTGTGGACCAAAAGTTGAATCAGCCTTAGGCTGCACCCCTCTCTCTCCCATTTCCTGGAGAGGTGGATCCTATGGCCCGCTTTGTAGTCACCAGACCAAGGCTGGAGAATTCAAAATTGTTTGCTCGCAGGGTCGGGGCAGGGCACCGGCAGCTGCAGCTTCTACTCAGGGTCTTTCCACTGAGATTTTTTTCCCCTGTGCCTCTCTCTTCTGCGTGGTGTCCAGCCTTTCCCTGGTGCCCTAAACCCCAGGACATTTTTTTCCAGGCCGTTTCTGCCTGTCCTCTAGCTGTTTTTCTGGGAGAGGAGAGAGTCTAGTGTCTTTCTGACCTGCCATCTTCCCAGAAGTCCTCTCAACTTTTCTTTTTGATTTGACAAGTTCTGAAAGATAGGTAGGTTATAAGCACATTTTTTAAAGTGTGAATCAGAGAGATGCATCAGCTTATCAGAGTTGATGAGTGTGTCAACTAGTCTGGGTTTTCTGCTTTGCCAGTTTCTCACAGGAGGTCAGGGTGTTCTGATCCACAGTCACTGTGGTGTGTTAGGATTTGGTGAACAGGAGTGTCCCTTCTCTGCTCCCAGTTTTCCTTATGGAGACCATTTGCTGAGCATTCCAAAAGCATTCTTGAAATTTTCTTTGTATGAATCTATACATTTTATACCTTCTGCTATAAATTGTTCCTTTCTATGGATGAAGAACATCAGCGTACATATTTAAGTATGTGGAGTGTTATGCCAGTACATGACCAGATGCTTTTACAGTAACCCTGAGGAGTAGATAACATTACTCTAATTTTAAAGATGATGAAAATAAAACTCAGAGAGTTTAAGGAACTCATTCAAGGTGAAACAGCTATTAAGTGGCTAAATGAGGATGTCAGGTCTTTCTGGCTATAAAGCAGAGATGGCATGGTTCATAGGCCTCATGTGGCCTGCACACATTTTGTTGGTTCTGCATAATGTTTTCACATGGATTAGTGGCTGACATTTAAAATCGGGAGATTTCACATAAAAATCTAGATTTCTGGCTCTCTTGAAGACTGTGATGATCTGGTAACACAGGCCAAATTTTTCTGTGGCAGCCATCGCTGGAGCTGAGCAGCAGCTGTGCAGATGAGGCAGGGCAGTACTCAGTTTTTCTCACGGTGGCTTTCTCACTGTTGTTTGCTGTCCTGATTGTAAAGTCCATGCTATTCCCACTATGCTGTGTATTTTTACGTCTCAGCTGGATTTTAATGTTCCATTTTAGGTATACCATCACAAGGGAATAAGAAGAGCTTAGGGCAGAAACTGTTGGATATGTTCCCTTCAGAGAACAGTTCTAAGAAGACTGAAGACCAGGATAATCCTCAAGAAGTCTTTAAGATACTAATAGATCTGGTTAGTATCTTTGCTTTTGTTAGAGGGTGTGGTTAAGCTAACCTATTTGCTTCCTAGTAATTCCACTCTATACTTGCCTTTCTTGCTTTTTTCCCAGTTGGAGTACCATCCTCCAAATTCCTGTTCTTCATCTCCTAAAACTCCCTGAATGTTCTTCCCACTTCTCGCATCCATGGTCTTCCTGTCCAAGTTTAAAGCGCCCTCTCTGAAAAGAGGGGACTGCCATAACTAACTCCAGCCAGCTGCTGTCTATACTTATAAGTACAGCTTGTGACAAGACCTTCTATTTATTCAGGCATTTTTAAAGTTTTCAACGTACTTCCTCACATATTATATCCTTTAATCATTACCACAACTCTGAAATCAGTCTTGTTATCCTCATTTCATAGATGACTAAACTAAGACTCATGTTATGTATCAACATACTTATCTCTAGAAGACTATTAGTTATTTGCATATAAATATATATAAACAATTTCATATAAATAATAACCTTAACATTCTTTTAGGGGTAAGTACATGTTGATATTATATATATATATAATATATATATACACACACACATGCACATTTTTTCTTTCTTCCCAGGTGACTTACATTTCCAATAGAAGGAACATTATCTACTGTTCTTTCTTTTAAAAAAATCCTTAATCACATGCAGCATGATGCTTGGGGATAGTGGACACCTAATTAATTCATATTGATTGACATTTTATGGATTATGCGTTTTGATAAAATACTGTAAAGCTTCTTTCTCCTAATAAAGCTATATATTCTGTAATTTATTGACTAATTTTAATTTCTCTGCCTGCAGTTGAATGATAAAGAAGAAGCTTTGGCTCATCAAAGAAAAGTTAGTTACATGCTTGCTCGGACACTGGAAGACAAAGACACTGCTTCAAAACAGAATAAAGAAAAAAATCCCATGAGAGAGAATTTTCTACTCAAAAACCCCTGCCATAAAACTTCAGAATTCCCTGTTTTGCATGATCCTGTATATTCAAATGCCCAAATTTTTAATTCTGTGGGCTGTATTTGTTCAATCCAGTGCCCTGCAAGACATCAAAACTATATAAGAACTCTGAAAAAATCCTGTTCTTTGCCATCGGGTATCATGTTTTGAAAACAAGCCAGCTGAAATTAGAACTGAGAGCTGTTTATATAAAAAATATACTTAAAAAAAAAAAAAAAGGATTATGTAACTGTTACTACATTTTGAAAAGGTGTATGTTTTCAAGGTATTCTAAATTTTAGGCAGCAGCTTAAACAGTCAGACTTTATGGGAACATTTTTTATAAGAAATTTATTAGCATTCTGTGTTGACTTTTTATTCTCTTTTTTTTTTAAAGGAGGTACTGGGAATTGAACCCAGGACCTCATACATGGGAAGCAGGCACTCAACCACTTGAGCTATATCTGCTCCCTGTGTTGACTTTCTAAGTTACAGTAATGTATTTTATAAATTTTTCAATGTTTGACAACACTGTAAAAACAACAAAAAGTGATTTAGAAGGAAAAACAAAAAGTTAATTATTTACTGTTTAGATTGACTATAGGGATTTTAGATTGGCTAAAGAAACAATATAACAATGTAAATTATTGTTCTAAGAAGTAACAATGCCTAGGAGTTACTGAATGTTAATTTTTGAAATACATTTATCTTGTTTATTTGCCTTTCTCAGGATTTTTCATTTGCCATGTAAAGTTTACAAATACTTTCCTCAAGTTAACTTCAGTTAAAAAAGTTATGATGGCAGGACTTCAGCAGAAGTATATTCAGAGTCATTGCTAGTTTCATTCATAGGCTTTCTTTTTGTTAGAGTGGTGGCATTTTGTAGTCAGGTATGCACAGAATTCTGTCAATCAGATCATTCTGATAAACATCTTGATTCTGATGCTGAATTTCTGGCCATTTAATTTTATGCTTTATATAAATGTTACATAGTAATAATCTTTAATATCTTTTTGGAATAGTGCTATATTAATAGCATTATAATTATGTCAAAGGAAATTCATTACATTGTCAGCAGTTATAATAGAACTTTTAATAATTATGATCTCCAGTTAAAAGATATGTGACTACATAAAAACTACTTAAATATACATTGGGGTAATAAGATAACAATATAAACCATTTATAATTGTGTTAAAGATGAACAAAGGAAGGATTTGGGATTATTTAACAATACCAAAAGTATAACAAAATCAAATTACAAAAACAAAGGGTTTAAAAAATATATATATGCATATTAAATATATATATATATAACTTATGAACTGATTAAAATATTCACAAAGAGGGATTATATTTGGTTACCAAACATGGAAAAATATTCAATCACATTAGAACCAAAGAAAGGTAAACTGAGATATCAAATTAGCAAAGATCACAAAAAATTATGTAAGTGCTAGAGATGACATGGTAAAACATACTTTCCATGGTCATGAATGTCCATGTTAGCACAACTTTGAGCAAAAAAGTTAATCAATTTTAACATTAAAAATGTTGCACTGGAATTGTCCTGAGTGACATTGCAACGACAGATATAGGCCATTTTATATCATCATATAACATGCAGAACTGTGTGGGAGAGAGTGTGGTCTACAATGTGAACTATGGTCCATGCTTAATGGCAAAGCGCCAGGATGTTTATCAAATGCAATTAATGTGCCACACTAATGAAGGATGTTTATGTGGGAGGTTGTGGAAGGTGTGGGAGATTCGGGCGTATGGGAATCCCTGTATTTTTTGTGTAGCATTTATGTAATCAAAGTATCTTTTTTAAAAAAAATGTTGCACTAATTCTTCTTTTGAAATTCTGCCTTAAATATATCTAAGATATAGGAAAAAATATGTACACGGGTGGTCATCAAAGGATTCTTTATAATATTATAATGAGATACTGTAGTCATCTTAAGTGTCTACCAAGTAGATTGTGTTAAATCCATATTATAAAATGTTCATATACTTTAATGTTTGAGAATTTTTAATAAGAAAAAATGTATATCAGAATTTAAAAATTAAGATATGAAATAAACCATAGTATGAATGCATTAAAAGAATAAAATTCAAAATTACTGTATGTCAATATAATTAGATGGTGAAAGTGCTTGTGATAAACTGTGTATATATTATATGGATGTGTATAATGCTATATGCCATATGATCATACCTGTTTAAAAATGCCAAATTACAATTAAAGTGGGGAGGGATTAAAGAAAATAAAAATTCAACTATTGGTGGTAGAGGTGTAAATGGGTACAAAATTTAAGAGTAATTAGCAATAATTATACATGATACAGAGCATGTTTTTTGATTCAGCAACTTCATTTTTGGAAATTTATCCTCGGGTGGGAAAAACATGGTTGTGTACAGTGATTTAGCTAAACAAAAATTTATTACTACATAATAATAGTAGAAAATTGGAATTAATTTATGGAGCATCAATATAGTGGAATACTAAGCAGCCATTAAGAATGATATTGTAAAAAAATATTTAATGACATGTAAAAGGTTCAATATTTTGTTCTGTGAATGAAAAGGTTTGCAATTCCATGTGTAAGGAGTGATCCCATTTTATAAATATATAAAATACTGCATCAATATATACCCAAATGTTAAAAATGGTTCTCTCTGGATTGTGGAATAGAAGGGAATTTTTATTTTCTCCCTTTTGTTTAAATTTTTTGAGTTTCTACCATGAGTTATATTTACAATGCTTTATAAGAAGAAGAAAGGTTTTTAAAACTATCATACTGAAAGTGATACCATTAGAAAGTAGTTCCATAAGAGATTTATTCTTACTTTTCCAATTACCAAGTATTTATATAGCATATATTGCCTTTATAATTGAAAAAATTAAACTTTATATTTTCAAAAAAGTTAGTCAAAAGAACAAGATACAGGTTTCTGATATTATCTGAAATCTGCTATGAGTCTGAAGTGGACCTACTGAGCTGAGTAGGTGTGTGACTGATTACATGCAAAATAAATAGATGACTAAAATGAACAGTAAATTTTCAGGCTTTCTACCAAAGAAAGACATCTGGCTTTTTGGTATATTTAGTCAATCCATGCATCCTGATTCCAATTAGAACTAGCTATTTTTTTTAACAAATCAATTTTATTGATACATATTAATAAAACATATAATTCATCCAAAATGTACAATGGCACATGGTATAATCACATAGTTGTGCACTCATCACTTCAGTCATTATTAGAGCATTTTCATTATTTCAATAATAATAATAAATCAGACAAGAAAATTCTTCACCTCTCAATCTCTCTATGGTTCCCTACTGTACATAGCTGCTATTTCTGGCTATTCTTGCACAATTATTTATTAAGCAGTTTCATTGAGATATATTCACAAACCATACAGATCTATCCAAAGTGTATAATCAATGGCTTTCAGTATAATCACAATGTTGTGCATTCATGATCACAAAAAATTTTAGAACAATTTCATTACTCCAAAAAGAAAAACATCACACCTCTTAGCATACTTTCCCCAGCCCTACATAACCACTAATCTAATTTCATCTTTATAAATTGATTTATATTTACATTTTATATAAATGGAATCATACAACACATTACACAATATATTTAGTTCATAGTAGCACAATCATACAGTATTTGTTTGTCCTTTTGTGTCTTGCTTGCTTCACTCAACGTCCTCCCGGTTCATCCATGTTGTCATATGCTTTACGATTTCATTTCTTCTTACAGCTGCATAATATTCCATCATATGAATACACCAGTTTGTTTATCCATTCATTGGTTGATGTACACTTGGGTTGTTTCTAACATTTGGAAACCGTGAATAATGCTGCTATGAACATCAATGTGCAGACGTCTGTTCGTGTCACTGCTCTCAGTTCTTCTGGGTATATAGCCAGTAGTGCTTTTGCCAGGTCACGTGGGTGGCAAATCTATATTCAACTTCTTTAGGAACTGCCAAACAGTCCTCCACAGTGGCTATACCATTCTACTTTCCCAGCAAGAGTGTTCCTATCTGTATTAGTCAGGGTTCTCTCGGGAAACAGAATCAACAGGAGATATCTGTCAATAATATGAGATTTTATAAGAGTCTATCACATGACCGTGGGGATGCACAAGTCCAGGTTCTGCAGGCACGCTGCAAGCCAGAGGCTCCAATGAAAGTCCAGTGAAAGGTCCTTGATGAGTTTCTGGGAGAAGTTGGCTGTTCAAAGACTAGCTGGGAAATTCTCTCTGAATGTTGAAATCACTTCCCCTTTTAAAGCATTCAACTGATTGGATAAAAGTGTCACCCAGTGCTGATGCAATCTCCGATTGATGCAGATGTAATCAGCCATCCATGCAGTAAACTCACTGGTGATCAAAGTCCATAAATGCTCTTGTATTAAAATTAGCCCAGTGCTTGCTGGACCTAACACCTGGACACAATTACCTGGCCGAGTTGACACATTAGCCTAACCATCACACTATCCCTACATATCCTCTCCAACATTTGTAGTTCTCTGTCTTTTAATAGTGGCCATTCTGGTAGGTGTGAAGTGATATCTCATTGTAATTTTGATTTCCATTTCCCTAATCATAAGTGAGCCACAGCAGGCCCCCAGAGTTGGTTTTTTTGTTTGCTTGTTGTTTCTTTTTTTGTTTTTAGGAGGCACCGGAGATCGAATCTGGGACCTCTCCTGTGGGAAGCAGGCACTCAACTACTTGAGCCACATCAATTCCCCTCATGTGTGATTTTCCATTTGTATTTTTTCTTTGGACAAATGTCTATTCAAGTCTTTTGCCCCTTTTTAAATCAGGTCAT
>JAQZBX010059690.1:0-17452 GCA_029593785.1 Cabassous unicinctus
ACAGTATGCCTAGAACAACGGTCTCCACCATCATAAAGAATAAAAAATCTATAAAAAAGCCTGATGTTGGGAAAGGATTTAAAGCCCTAACA
This sequence comes from Cabassous unicinctus, assembly GCA_029593785.1. NCBI lineage: Eukaryota > Metazoa > Chordata > Mammalia > Cingulata > Chlamyphoridae > Cabassous > Cabassous unicinctus. The sequence goes on from JAQZBX010059690.1 coordinate 93, forward strand.
AAGCAGTGTTCCTAAACACTTGAGAAAGTTGAAAAGCTGTTACTAATTTGGGTAAATAAGAAGCAGTTAGTGGCAACAGTGTATCAGAAGCCATGATATGTGAAAAAGCAAAAGTGTTGCATGCCGATCTTTTCAAAAACAAACCGGAACAGAGTGATGAGAGTGTTGAAGTTTTTAAGGCCAGTTATGGCTGGTTTGATAATTTTAAAAAGAGGACTGGCATCCATAAGTTTCAGGAGGCATGGCAAGGTAACGAGTGTTAAAAAGGCTGCTGATGAATTCGACAGTGAATTTCAAGACTATGTAGAGGCTGAGGGTTTTATTCCCCAACCAAGTTTTTAACTGTGATGAGACCGGAGTTTTTTAAAAAAAGATTCCAAGTAAAATCTATATCACAAAAGAAGAGAAGGCATTACAAGGCCACAAACCAGGCTCACTCTATTGTTGTGAGGGAATGCTAGTGGGGACTTCAAACTCAAGCCTCTACTAGTCTATCACAGTAAAAACCTATGAGTTTTCAAGAAATGTAATGTCATAAAAAGCAAATTCCGTGTGATGTGGAGGGCAAACAGCAAAGTTTGGGTCATGAGGCAATTTTTCACTGAGTGTATAAATGAAGTGTTTGGTCCCTCAGATCAAAAAATATTTACAGGGGAAAGATTGGCCTCTGAAAGCTCTCCTACTTGGACAATTCTCCTGCCCACCCTCCAGGTTTGGAGGATGACTTACTGGAGGAGTTCAGCTTCATCACTGTAAGGTTCCTGTTCCCCAACACTACTCCTCTCATACAGCCCATGAACCAGCAGGTCATTTCAAACTTCAAAAATTTGTACACCAAGGCGCTTTTCCAGAGGTGCTTTGAGATCACCTCTGCACCCAGTTGACCCTCACAGAATTCTGGAAGGAGCATTTCAATATCTTGTACTGTCTTAACCTTATTGATAAGGCCTGGAACAAAATCTCTTATAGGGCAATGAATTGAGCATGGAAGAATTTGTGGCCAGAAGCTGTGACTCAGCAAGACTTCAAAGGGTTTGAGGCTGACCCCAAGCCTGCAGGTACAGAGGGTAAGTTGTGCAGGATATTGTATCTTTGGGCCAATCCAAGGGTCTGGAGGTCGATGATGCTGATGTTGAGGAGTTAGTGGAGGAGCATCGTGAAGAGCTCAGCACTGAGGAGCTGCAGGAACTACAGAAGGAGCAGCAACAAGAGGGGGCTGAAGAGATTTCCTCAGGTGAGGAGGAGATAAGGGAGGATGTCCCCAGGTCCTTGATAAAAGAAATGTGCACAAAATGTGCAGAAGTTCAAAACTTTGTGGAAAAGTACTGACCCGGCCCACGGGTCAGTCAAACCGGAACCTGAAAGAGGGAGTGGGAATGGTGGGGACAAGAGACACGAAGAATGGAGACAAGACAAAGCTCTGATCAAGTCTCGTTTATTCAAGTTAAGTTGGGGTTATATATAGCCTCTCCTCCCACCATCCCATTAGGCCATGGACACCTCTCAGTACAGGTAAAGTGAAGTTTTTATTTTATTTAATCTAAGTATTTATCAATTTTAGGTTTATTTCTCATGTAAAGTAATGATATACAACCCATTTTTTTTTTTTACATTTTGCCTTAAAAACATGCAATGTCTTTGGTTTGGGAATCCATTAAATTTACTTACATTATTCCCTATGGGAAAAATTTGTTTGGTACTCGTCATTTTTGGTACTCATCATGCCTCCCAGAACCAATTAATGACAAGTAGCAAGATACCACTGTATAAGAACAGGATTATTCACCACATCCCCAGCCATTGTTTGATCCTTGACTCCAAATTTGTTGTTCCTCTCTAGCTTCAAAATTACCTCTTAGTCTCTTAGACTGAGCAAAAGCAAATTTAAAGTTAGTTTCCCCTCCTAGATCGATCTATCTATCTATCTATCTATCTATCTATCTATCTAATATTCATTTATATATATATTTACATATATATGAATTCTTCATAGAATTTTTAATTTTCTCAGAAGGATTTTTCTGAATTATTTGGACAGCCATCACTGAATCACTATTTTTGTAAAGGGCACTTTTCAATATAATTAGAAGGATTTTGAAAGTACCTTTAAAAGTAGCAAAACACACTGCATTTTAGAACAAACATTCCACTAAAGCAATCTTTTGATAACTGTAATTTTATTGTCTAAATCAATTCTCTTTTGTTTATAATCACTGTAACCATTAAGTGGAATTTATTTTATTGGGAATAACTGCTATCTACATCCATGTATATCACCTTAGGTTTCCAAGGTATTAGAATAATATAAAAAATTTTAACATCACCTCTGGCATTGGAATGTGACTAGACTTATTGGAAGGGCTTTGAGTCATTGGACACTGATTTTTTTTCAAATGGAAAAACAAAATCTGGAAATAAATCAAGAAAGAGAATGCAAACTAAGGAGTTGTTAAAAGCTCTTCTTTGTACTTTACATTTCTGGCAGGCATCTGGTATATAGAAAAGTCACAGATAAACAAATTATAAGTTCATACAGTATAGGATTTTATAATTTTCTTAAAATTATGAGATTAATTCTGAACTCTAACTAGCAGACCAATAGAAGAAAAGTAGGATATGTTCATGACATCAAAATTCCTATTGCTAATTTACCAAGAAATATAAATTATATGCCTTTTAAAACTTATATTTATTCTTCCATTTGAAGAGCAAAGAAAAATAAAACACCAATACTAAGACACATAACACTAAACATGCACTGAAGTGGACTTGTTCAAAGGTTGTTTTAAGGAAGTTGTGAAATTGTGCTTTCATTTGAGAGTGAATTTTATATCATTTTAGAATTCTGCATCAATTAACTTGAATTTCATTAAGGTATTTATAGTAGAGGGATATACATGCTGACTCTCTGATATATGTGGAGCTAGTACACTATATACTACTGCAAAATGGTAAATTTTAGTTTATTTATTTATATTTCCATAATCATATAATTCAATGATTTAGCCCTATATCTCACTTTATCCTAATCTACTATCTTAGTTTGCTCAGCCTTCTAAGACAAATTTGACAAACTCACTTTGGCTTAAACAGCAGGAATTTATTGGCTCATGGTTTCGAGGCTAGGAGAAGTACAAAATCAAGGTGTCAGCAAGGTGAGGCTTTTCTCCAAAGTCTATAACATTCTGGTGCTGGTTGCTGGCAGTCCTTAGTGTTCCTTCTTTTGTATCCCTGACTTGTGTCACATTGTGATGTCCTCTCCTTTTGCTTCTGGGTTCCATTGACTTCTGTCTTCTGCTCTTCTCCATTGTTTTCTCTATGTCTGAATTTCTTCTGTTAAAAAGACTCCAATAATCAGGTCTAAGGACTGCCTTCATTCAACTGGGCCAAACCTTAATTAAAATAACTCCTTCAAAAGAGCTTATTTGTAGGAATGTGGATCAAGACTAAATTGGGACACATAATTCAGTCCACCCAGGCAAGGACTATAATCTGCCACAGTGGGAGAAGAACTCAGAATAGATCAATAGTCTAAAATACCATACCAAATGTAATCAAAGATAAATGCCCTGGGAGGGATCTTAAACAGGTAACAGTGTAAAATGACACAGATACCTTGGAGAACAGTTAGAAAATGTGCACTCATGGTGAAAATGCACATATAATATAATCCAGCTGGATGTTTACCTTAGAAATATCTAACATAGTGGCTATCATCCTAAAATCAAATCATCAAAAAAGGACATGGTATATAAGAGATCTCACGTACAGATTATTTTCTAATTCTACTTGGGGTGGAGGTAGAGTGGATTCTAGAATAAGTCAAGAATATTAAAAGTTGATAACATCAGGTGGTAATTACATGAGTACGTTAAATTGCAATAAATGCAATGTGTATCATATTAATCTCAGTGCTTCACTAAATGCTTGGTCTGGTTTGTAATTTAAAACAAACTTAAAAACACTGTTGTAAAAATTATTTCAGAGTACCTATAAAATATTATTTTTGTTCAGTTGCTTGTACCTGTTGAGCAGACTGTAAATCCCAAGTTAAAGGAGACTTTGTTTCAATTCTTTAATATTCACAAGGACTGAAATGAAATTGATATACATACTTAAAAAACAATCATAGAGTAAAAGAAAAAATGGGAAAATTTGATGAATATTTATCACATGGGGTTGCTACTCTAACAACTTATATGCATTAAAATTTATCTTTCAAAGATAAAGAAGAGGCATGACAGAGCCAAGTAATTGGGCCACTATCCCTGCAAATAGACATAAAGAGTCTGTGGTCAGACCTAGGATGAGGAATTCTGTAAATTTGTTTGATGATACAGTGAGTTAATTTAAACTTAAGTGTAGCTTGTTTGAGACAATCACTGGGACAGTGGTTCGGACTATTAGCTATCATGGAAAATATTAAAAGAAACAGTAATTGCCTGATCAAGATGGTAGAGTGGGAAGCTTCAGGACTTCATCCCCTTTCAAAAGCTTTGAACAACCAGTAAGAACTAGCAGAAACATCTTTCTAAAAGCTCCAGAAACAGTTAAAGGATTGCAGTAAGAGACCAAGAGCCTAATCAAGAACAAGGCCACTTAAAACTGGTCAGATATCCTGGCTTGCCCTCACCCTCCCCTTGCTGGCTAAGTGAGGAGTAGCTCCACATTCCCAATTCAGATTCCTGGTCCCAGTTGCAGAGGGAGCAGAGTAACCTCATGGGCATATTGGGAGCATGTATGCCTGGCCCAATCCATCTTGAGGTAGCCTGAGAGACTTGTTATCCCAGAACTTGCCCTGTGTGTAGAAGGTGGTACCACCAGCTCTCCTACAGAATTCTGTGGAGAACAATCAAGTCGTGTTGTTTGGGGCAAAAGATTGCTGGCTCTGGGACATACAGTGCAATGACCAGGACCTTGAATACACTGTTTCCTAGGGAAGAGGGGAAATCCCTATCTGTGTAGGTGGGGGAATTTCTAGGACCATATGTGCATGCCCAGGACAAAAAGTAGGCATGCAAAAAGGGATCAGTGAGTCCCCTACACTGTGGCCTGGAGCTATTTTTTTTCCAATTTAGCACCAACCAGAGAAAGCCAAATATGCTCCCCTAATGAATCATAAAGGATTCCTAACTTCTTATTAGCCCACCTCTAGTTTTAAACCATATTATTTAGCTATGGTGGTAAAAACAGGATGGTGTTGGTATAAAGATAGTCACATAAACCAATGGAACCGAACTGATGGTTCAGAAACAGACTCTCACATCAATGGTTAAGTTATTTTTGACAAGCCTTACAAACCTACCCAGCTCAGGCAGAACAGTCTATTCAACAAATGGTGCTGGGAGAACTGGAAAACCATAGCAAAAAATGAAAAAGGACCCCTATATCACACATTATACAAAAATTAACTCAAAATGGATCAAAGACCTAAATATAAAATCTATAACCATAAAGCTCCTAGAAGAATATGTAGGGAAACATCTCAAGACCTGGTGGTAGGTGGTGAATTCTTAAACCTTACACCAAAAACACAAGCAACGAAAGAAAACATGGATAAACGGATTTTCTCTAAGTTCTTGGCTAAGCTATAAGAAATGAATTTCAAGAGCAAACCAAGTTAGTTAAACCAGTAATTTATTAGGGAAGGGAGGGAAGAAAAATAGGAGAAAATAACAGATCATGGGTTCCAGGTAGAGAGGAAGGGGCTGAAGAATGATAAAGAAGGATGACTTGCAGACTACAATTCCCCATTACAGATTGCAAATGCCCAGGTTTTTCTTATGTGCTATTCCAAGTAGGAGGGAAGAAGGCAAGAGCAGGAGGCAGAAGGCAAGAACGGGGGGAAGAAGGCAAGACCAGGGCCTGGTTCTGCCTTTGTGCTTACTTTTTAAGCAATTAATTATCCTGCCCCTTTGCTAATGACAGGGGAGAAGTCCCAGCAGTTTGCTGTTTTGATTGATTACCCCACCCATCAATTCCCCAGGAGTACCCAATGGTAAGGTCCCTGCAGAATATCTGGGGCTTCTCCTGGCTTCTGGAGGAAATCTTGTTCTGAATGGGTGGTCTTGAAGGTTCTTCCAGCAGCCACCTTGGGGGTATTGATGTCTATGTGAACTTCTTTCCAGGTTCCAGATCAGTCTATTGATTGTTTTATTAACCTGCCTCATCTCCCCCCTCAGAGAGTTTACACCTTTATTCTTAAAGGGGTGCTGAAGGATGATGGTCATTTTTCTGTAATTACTTCCCTCTGGCTAGGGGCAGTAGGCCCTACCTGACAAGGTATAAAACCCTCCTGTTATTCTATCATGGTTAGAGGAAGACAGATCTGGCATCCTGGGTGAAGGTGGATGAAGTCCCCAAATGGCTAACAAGATGTTGATTTTGGAAGAAATAAATTTAATTAGAATTTTGAAGATATGTGGCCCCACTAAGAGGATACTAGACCACAAAAGTAGAAAAGGTCAGGTGCCTGTAAAGGCTGCATCTTGCCGAAGTTGGTGGGAAACAGTATTCTTCCTTCAGTTATTTTTTGCTGTTGGTTGACTCTAGGGAGAGATTACAATAGGCAAAGGGGTTTGGTACCCCATATAAATTGTCAATCCCAGTTCCTAACATAGAGGAGAGGAATGAGAATAGTCATTGCTCTTTTAGTTAAAATAGAGGAGATGAAAACAGACAAGATTTCTTAAGGGTGTCAGGCTAGAGACACAGACACTACTTAGCTTTGTCTCTTGAGGTATTTCAGGCCATTTAATGACTGGCACTCATATGTCCCGTCAGGTGCTTCTGATGAACTGGCACATCCTTGGGCAGATGGCTTCACTCGGGATAAGTGCACCCAGCTGGCAGTTCCTTTAAATTTAATAGCTGTGGAGGGATCAGAACTACAGAGTAAGGTTCCTTCCATTTTCTCTTTAATTGAGAGTGAGGCTTGTTTTCTTGCCAATATTTGATCAGAACCTGGTTTTGAGGTCCTGGGTGAGGAAAGGTTGTCCATGGACCATCTCAAAGGGGCTAAGCTAAAATGGGTCCTAGCCACCCTATTTGCTGTTTTCCTTCTGGTGGGAAATGCTTAGTCCAAGCAGGATGACATGTGGGTTTGCCAGTCCTCCCCAGGATACAAGTGGGACAGGTTCTGGAATAAGGACTAGGAGGGAGACTCAGGTTAAGCATGTCTTCCACTTGGTTTGGGGTGAAGACTGAGAGGTTGCCCCCAAGTTAATTTGGTGGCTTTTCAATTAAAAGGGCTGTTGCACCACTGCTTTCAGGCAAGGTGGCCATTTTTATCTTATAGGCACGTTCATTAACTACTTAGAAAATGAAGTTTACCAGGACTTTTAACATGTTCAATATTCCTCTGCATATGGTTTAGAATAGAAAAGATATCATAATCATCAGGCATATATCTAGAATAGGACAGATATGGGTACAGTACTTAATACTAATTAATGTACTACCCAATGCATAAGTTTTTCTTTGAGCTGTAATTAATAGATTTAAGTCCATGTTTGCAATACCCTACATGTTATCTCTCCATGGGAGCAGGCAATAATGCCAATTTTGTTTAAGTTCTACTTATATCACTCTGGTAATCATTGCTCCACTTGGTATGCCCTTTACACAGCCAGCATGTTGCAGCACCGTTGACCCTAGAGAGAAACTAGGAAAGTAGGTTCCAGTATTCCACCGGCCTGGTGCATAGCACCTTTAGCACTATGAAACCTGCCAATCTGGAGGTGATAGCCATTGTACATCTGCCTATATTGAGCCATTGTTGGTTGCTGCAAGAATCCAAAACTGCAATGTAGTTTCCATTGACTTCAGGAGCACAACCATAGATGTAGGAGACACCTTTATTGTTTTAGGGGTCAATGAACAACCTAGCCAATAACTCAAACGGAGAGGCAACCTGCAGTGTATTGAAGGCCTGGTTTGAATGCACAAGAGAGTTACAGTTTTTAGGAAGTTTTTATTTTAAGGTGAAGTGGGTACCTTTATTAACTAAGCCACAAGAATTTTATTAGTAACAACTTTGCTAAGTTTTTTGCTTAGTTTCTAGCAGTTGAACCAATTCCACTTGTGATTTATACATTAAATCCACTTGCAAGATAGCATTGACACTTAAAGACCCATTTTTAGGTTACCTTTCACCATTATCCAATTTGTAATAGGTGAACCCAAATCTGATTTCCTTAGGCACAAGCAAACTGACAAAGTTAAATACAAATTTCAAAGTTGAACACAAAGTTAAGCACAGATTAAAAAGAAGAGAGAACTTTATACTGTTAGCATTTCTAGGAACTTGTTGATCTTAATTGATGGCACATGAGGTTTCTTATTTTCCAGGAGAGGTTTAGTAACTGATTTGGATCTTGATCCCAATTTACACCCCTTAATAGGCACAACTGAGTTTAAAACTGAGAAGGCTGTTTCTCACAGGGACTTAATGGAAGTTTGAGGTGTATTTCCTCATTTCTTTTTAAGGAGACATAACATGATCTGGCCCTCAGATCTATCTGTCCTCTTCTCTTACACTGGTCTAACTGGAATTCAGGGTTCCATACAAAAGTTGTTCTTGGCTATACTGTGGCCACGTAGACCAGCAGTAGGCAAATTTTCCTGATCTCTGAGAAGACACTCCTATGGGGAGTCTGCGGGTAAGCTAGAGACCATGTCCATTATTCTAGGAAGGATGAAGAAATGTGTTTTAGTCGATTGATCCAGTGTCCAAGAGTCCAAGTCTGACTAAAACATTCACCACTCCAAATAATTTGGAGCTGATGCTCTGGTCTCAGCAACCTGAGAATTTAATCCAGATCCTTGCAGAAGGGTGTCCCCGTGGCCGACCTAGGTCTTGGGAGATGCCTGAAACCCCGAAATTCAGACCAAAGCACCCAAGCTGAATTGGTGGGATATGTTGGGAGCAGTTGCCCAAACCGAAGCACCTGAATTGAGTCTCAGGGGACATTTGCTCCTTCTAAAAGGAAGGGCTGAAGGCATGTCTTCAGGGACATTCAGAGTTTACTACTCTGGTTCCCAGTACCCCTGGCCTTCCAGGGTGTGAGACTGACTGCACTGTTACCCAAATTGAAGTGCCTGAGATAAATCTAAGGGAAGATTTGGCTACTCTGTTCCCTGTCACCCCAGGAATCAGAGTCCCTGCCACCAGGCATTTCCAGGGCCATTCTAAATTTGGGAGTCAGACCGAATAGATTTCGGGTGGCTTCCAAGCCGAATATTGCTCCTTCTTGGAGAAGGGGCAAAAAAACTTCTTCCTATTCTCACAATGGTCTTAAAAAGCAGACCTAGCTTATGCCTGGGAGTTTCCCAGTTATACCAGCCATTAAAGGCCTTTAAGAGATTAGAGATCAATTGTTCCAGCTAACAGGCCTTGGGGCCCTGAGGCAATAACTTCCTTGCATCATGGGTAGTGCTAAAACCCACTAGCAAATGCATTTTCAGTTTTACAGTTTCTAAGACATTCCAGAGCTTTTTAACAGGAACTGTAATGAAAAATTCAGTAGTAGGAAGTGGGAAGACTAAATGTGGGTCAAGGTTAATTACCCACCCTGTCCCAGATCAGGTAGCAGGGTGTGGTCAATAGGAAGGCGGGCCTGCAAAGGTGTGGACCTGCAGGGAGGTGCAAGACCCCAGCTCTCCATCATTGCTGCTGCTGCCTCCCAGGGGAGAGGGTGGGAGAAGGCAACAGCAGCCAGGCCTGAGGGCAAAACAGGTGCCTGCTAAAAAGGCTTGAAAAAGCGACTTCGCTACTCCCAGAGCTCGGCCTGAACCCCTGCTTTGACAGGGCCCTGCTTTGGGCCCCAGCCCTATGCCCCTGTCCCCCTGGGATTATGTCCTGTGGGGCTCCACAGAGTAACCTGTTTAAAATGTATAACCAAAAGGGGGCATTAAACAGACTGTAACTTATAGCTTCACTCACCAATACCTTCTGGCTGACAGCACCAAATATGTTGTCAGATTTTCTCTAGGTTCTTGGCTAAGCTACAAGAAATGAATTTCAAGAGCAAGCCAGGTTAGTTAGGCCAGTAATTTATTAAGGAGGGGAGGGAAGAGAAATTGGAGAAAATAATAGATCATGGGTCCCAGGTAGAGAGGAAGGGGCTGAAGAGTGACAAACAACTCCCCATTACAGGTTACAAATGCCCAGGTTTTACTTGCATGCTATTCCAGGCAGGGGGGAAGAAGGGAAGAGCAGGCGTCAGAAGGCAAGACAAGGAGCTGGTTTGGCCTTTGCGCTTGCTTTTTAAACCTTTAATTATTCCTCCTCTTTACTAATGACAGGGGAGGAATCCCAGCTGTTTGCTGTTTTGATTGATTACCCCACCCATCAATTCCCCAGGAGTGTCCAATGGTAAGGCCCCTGGAGCATATCCGGGGCTTCTTCTGACTTCCGGAGGAAATCTTGTTTCAAATGGGGGAATCTTGCAGGTTCTTCCAGTAGCCTTCTTAGAGGTATCGATGTCAACATGGGCTTCTTGCCAGGTTCCAGATCAATCTATTGATTCCGTATTTTATTAGCCTGTCTCAGAACCTCCTCAAACTTAAACACATTGTGATTCAATGGACTTCACCAAGAAGATGAAAAGGTAGCAATGGGAGAAAATATTTGGAAACCACATATCCGATAAAGATTTGATTTCCATTCTATATAAAGAGATCATGCAACTCAACAATAAAAGGGCAAGCAATCCAGTTAAAAAATGGGCAAAGAACGAAAAGCACATGAAAAAATCTTCAATATCACTAGCTATTAAGGAAATGCAAATCAAAATGACAATGAGATACCATCTCACACTGCATAGAATGGCCATTTCTTAAAAAATCAGAAAACAGTATGGTGGAGAGGAGGAGGACGCGGAGAAATAGGAACACTCCTTCACTGTTGGTGGGAATGTAAAATGGTGCAGACTCTGTGGAAAACAGTTTGGTGGTTCCTCAGGAAGCTAAATATAGAACTACCAAATGATTCAGCAATTCCTCTACTAGGAATATATCCAGAAGAACTGAAAACTGTAACATGAACCGACATTTGCACATTGTTGTTCATAGCGGCATTATTCACAATTGCCAAAAGACAGAAACAATACAAGTGTCTATCAATCAAAGAATGTTAAAAAAAAACTGTGGTACATGCATATGATGGAACACTATACTGCTGTAAGAAGAAATGAAATTGGGACACATATGATAACATGGATGAACCTTGAAGACATTATGGTAAATGATATAAGCCAGACACAAAATGACAAATATTGCATGGTCTTACTAATATGAATTAAATACAAAGAGTAAATTCATAGAGATAAAACATAGAACAAATGTTATTAGGAGATAAGAGGGCTGAGAAGATGTTCTGATGCTTAATGTATATGGAAGTTTTAATTAACTTGTTTTTAAAAGTGTGGAAATGGATAGAGTTGATGGTAACACATTATAGTAGTAGAACTAATGCAGCTGGTCTATAAATGGGATTGTGGCTGAAAAGGTTTATCTAGAGATGTAAATGTCAATTGAAAGAAAGCTAGAGAATAATCTAAAGACTGAATAACATAGTGAACCCGTAGGTGGATGAGAATTGTAGTTAATAGTACGAAACCAAGAATGTCCTTCTATGAACTAGAAGAAATGTACATCACTATTCCAAGGTGCTAAGAAACATGGGAAAAATATAATTAATGTAACCTATGGACTATATTTAAAAGCAATTCTGTAATATTCTTGTATTAATGCCAAAGATATACTGTGTTAATACTAGGGGATATGGAAAAAATATACCAGATATATTCTGTAGACCATAGTTAGTCGTAATGTTTTGTAAGTTCACAACTTTTCTAATAAAATATGTTAATAAAAATAATCGAGAGGGGTGGGTAATATGGGAACTATGTATTCTCCACATGATTTTTTTTGTAAAGCCACAATTTCTCTAATAAAAAAAGTTTAAAAATATTAATGCACACAAGTAACAAGCATAAGCTCTTAAACACAAACAAACCAGAAATTGAAGATTTGGGGAACTGAAAGTGCACATCAAACCACAAATTGAGAAAAGTATTCCACCATATATAACTGGCAAAGGATTTCCATTTATCATATATAAAAAATTTCTAAAGTAATTATGTAAGAAACTCAAAAGATATAGACCAGCTTTTACAGATGAAAGAGGGTAAGGCAATAAATACAAGATGAGATGCTCAAACTTAACAAAAATCTGGAAAATGCAAATTTAAACCACAGTGAATTGTTGTGGGTCTAATGAGAAAATGGCAAAAATTAAAATTTCTGAGGATATCAAGTATTAGCATGTGTGGTAGATTGAATTGTGTACCTCAAATTAAACATGCTCTTAACCTTAATCCTAATTCCTGTGGGTATGAACTCATTGTAAACGGCTCTCTTGAAGATGTAATTTTTATTTAAGGTGTGATCCAACTAAGTGAGGTTGAGTCTTAATCCAGAATACTGGGGGCTTTATAAAGAGAAAGAAAACGGAAGTCAGAGTCAGAGAAAGCAACAGGGAGGAGCCAGAAGCTGGACGTCAACAGGACTGGGAAGAGAAAGGGAGGACATCGCCATCTGATGCAAGATGGGTAGACAAACCATGGAACTCCCAGGATTCTGGGCAGCCAGAACCAGAATATTACAGACCTTGGGGAGAAAGCATCACCTTACTAATACTTAGATTTTGGGCTTCTCCTAGCCTCAAAACTGCAAGCCAATAAATTCCTATTGTTTAAACCAACCCTTTGGGTGGTATTTGTCATACCAGCTGGGCAAATAAAGACAATATAGATGTGTACCCCACTGATTATGGCATAGTAAATAAGTGTAATCACTTTAGGATCAGCTTGGCATTAGCTTCTAAAATTGAAGATGCATATGGTCTAAGATCCAGCAGTTCCACTCTGGGTTTATACTCTGAAGAAACTTGCATATGTATATCAGGAGAATTGTACATGAATGTACTGGCAGAGCCATTTTAGAACATAGAATTTTCTGATATAACCATGGGGAAGTGGGGCAAGAAAATGGTTCCCAAAAAGTACAGGTGTGTTGAATTAAATTAAAAAATCTCTAGGTGAAATCTAAAAATTGTTTCTGAGTTTAAAATATTAAATATTATTAATCAAATATGCCAGCCATAAGTCATATTTGCATTAGAAAGTCATATACATTTTTTAAAATGTGTTACATTGACTCACTGCTTTAAATCTACATCCTGTACTACAGCCCTGTCCTCTGGAGAGGACAAAAGCTCAGGAAGATCCCTGATAGAGCCTTTTCTAGCTAGCCCTTGTCTCAGAGCATGCTACCTGGATAGGCTAGAAATTTACAAAACCATCAATTTCTTGTTCATCTGTGCTTAAGAGTTTAATTCTCAGCTTATCACTTTCCTTTTGCATTTTATTAAAAGTTCCAAGAAGAAACCAAGCTGTACCTTAGCTTGGAAATCTCCTCAGCTAAATATCCAAGGTTTTAGCTTTCAAGTTTTGCTTTCCATCTAACATCAGAAAACAATGTCACCAAGTTTTCTGCCACTTTATAGCAAAAGTTGCCTTTCCCCAGTTTCTGATAATGCATTCGTCATTTCCTTCTAAGGCCTCAACATAACTACTTTTAATGTCCATAATGGTCTGCAGTCTTTTCAAAGCAATCTAGACTTCTTCTTTCAAGCACCTCCTCACAATTCTTTTAGCTTTTACTCATTACCCAATTCCAAAGACGTTTCCACATGTTTAGGTATTTTTTACAGCAGCATTCCACTTTCTGGTACCAAAAACTATTTTAGTTTTCTTGCTGCTAAAACAAACACCATACAATGGGTTGGCTTAAACAATGGGAATTTATTGGCTCATAGTTTGAAGCAAGGAGAACTCCACTGAGGGGTTAACAAGGGAATGCTTTCTCCTTTAAGACTGTAGCATTCTGGGGCCTGGCTTTTCTGTCAGGTGACAATGGCCATAGTGATGGCTTTTCTTTTCTCTTCCAGTTCCTTGGACCTCCCCTTGGCTTTCTCACTCTGTGGCCTTCCATAAAAAGCCTCCAGTAATAGGATTAAGATCCATCCTGATTCCCTTTGTGCCACACCTTAACTGAAGTAACCTTAACAAAAGATCTTATTTACAATGGATCTGAACCCACCAGAATGCCGACCAAGACCACTCCATCACAGAGGTAATTTACAACTGATGTCTAAATTTACTGAGAATGTCATCTTGTGTCCATAGGAGAAAAGATATATAGGTGGTAGTTCTACAGTTTGTTGGATGTATCAGGGAGTTTATTAAAAGAGATCTGAACCCTATGTTTTCAATTGTGATACATATTATATTTATATGGGTGTGGGAAACTAGGGGATTGCAGATAGCAAATGCAAATCACCTTCAGGTAAAGTATCTGAATTACAGGCAGCTTGTGGATTGGGGGAGGTTCTAGGGTAGAGGGAGCTCAGAGTGGAGTAAAAACTGGGTTATTTCTTTCCTCAGGCAAATTAGAAGTGCTTCGTTTTCTTGGGGTGCAAGGCAGAGGGCTTACCAGGACTCAGAACAAGAGGGAAAATGCCTAGCCTCATTGCTCTAAGGAGACAGCCCAACACTTGGAGCAGCTTCCCTTGGATTGTGGGGGGGTCACCCTGCTCTCTGAATCACTTAGTGACCTGCAAAAACAAAGGATAAACCAGCAGTAATGATAATTAGAGAAAGGAAACTATGTATAGAGTTGGTTTTCAGGTCATTTCCAGAGGGGAAAGCAAGATAACTGTGCAGATTAGAATGTAAAAAGAAAGAAAATGAAAGACCAAGAAAAAAACCAGAAAGATCAGATATTTCTATAATGGTATATTCCAGGGAATACCTTAACTACCTGAAGAAAACAAAAGACAAGGAGGACTCGGATAGTACCACATGATTTTGCTAATGAAGATACAGTGCCAGATATGAAGAAGATAATGTTAGTAATAACATTTAATAAGTGATTATTGTGTGCTGATTGATAAGGCTTTACATGATTTTTTCTCATTTAATCCTTTAAACAACTGTAAGGTAGATGTAAGTAGTATTCCCATTTTACAGAAGAGCATTTGAGGTTAAAAAAAAAAAATTAAATTGTCCAATGTCACACAGTGAAAAAAGCTGGGGCTGGGATTTGAAACCATGTCCTGTGACTAAAGAGACTGAACTTTTAAGTACAATAGAATAACAATGAGTATGATAAGGACCTTTTCATTTAGCCTTTTATTTATTTATTTAGGAGGTTGTAGCCTGGGAAACATGAGACATAACATGTGAAAGAGGTATGGAAAGTGGAACAGCTAAAATGTTATTGGCTTAATAATAGATACAAGTATACTGAGTGAACACACGATGGTAGAAATTTCTGTAGCTATGTGTTAAATAAATTCTACCGAAATATATGGTTACCATCATAATTCTATAAACATATTCAATTAAATTTATCATTTGCTAATTTTACAAAATCCTTTGTATTTCCTGGGTGTCACATTCTAAATCCCAAAAATTTCCCTATGCCCACAGCACAGTTTCAGAACTACTATTGTAGGTAAATATGTGTGTAGGTGTGTGTGTACCTGCATACTTTTTTTTAACTCTTAAAATGCTCTGACCTTTTGACTGAATCTCTGCCTTTTGTAAAGAGAACCAGTGAAATCTGATCAGAAGGATTTCCAAAAGTCTGTTAAGTGAAGCAATTAATTTCACATCAGAGCTTTCCACAACAAATTATTAGCAGTCATTTCCCACAATCACCCTGTCAGTATGAATGAAAGAGAGTTTTGCCATAAGCCTCCAATCTCTCTATCCAATAGCATTTCTGCCTCACTCAGCAGAATAGAGGTGCATTTACTAGGAAATGATCTTGAATGGGGAGTAGTCTCTCCATAAAAATGTCAGAGTATTGAATTTCTGTGACATTGCTGATCACCATTTTTCAACTGCAGGAGTGTTCATTTCAATCTTGTTTAAGAAAATCCAAAGGTGCAGAAAATAATCATAAAACTTGTTATTTCACTAGAGAATCTCTTAAAAGGTAATCTCTCTATAGAAGATCAATTATAAGTTGTTACATAAACTTTTTTTAAAAGATCTAACTTGATGGCAAAGAGAAAACATATAACTTTATTTTTCACTTTCTTACCTCCAAGTGAAACTTGCCTTATCTTTGCCAGGAGGCTGAGCTCTTTTTCAAAACATCCTAAGTCTTAGGATGCAAACTAATTATTTTTTTAACACCTTTCTCAGAAGAGACGGGTCAAAAAATCCATATGCAATTAATTTCATATTAGGGTAATTTCATTATATTGCTGACATACTTCACTGTTTGATACTACTTAGTCAAATGAATTGACCCTCATAAATTCTAAAAGAATGTATAAAATGTCAGATGTTCCTCAGTGTACATGTGATTCCCAATCTGTATGCTGCAACAGGTACTGAAGGAAGGTGTGACTTAGAGAGATAAACCCAGGCAGGTTATAGCAGTATAGGCTGGGTTTCCCTGGCAGGTCTAGGGGGAAAACATTTTTCATAACTACATTAAGTGGCTCCAGGGACTATTCGTTCCCCTGTTTTAAGTGTTCACCATCTTTAAAACTTAAAATATTTACTGTCATAACAATATAAAGCCTTTTGAAGAAATTTTCAAAAAATTCAATTAGGTTTCTATCATTCCTTCATTCCAGAAGGAGACTTGATCAATTCTATTTTTATGATAACCTGCTTTTCACCTGGTATTATCTGAAGGACATGCTCACTGGTGGTTGAGAAAAAGAATTTTTAGAATCTTGGGAGGGGAGCTCATTCTTAAATGTAGCATATACTTTAGCACCTATCTGAAATCTTGAAACAAAATGGAAATTTCTTTCAACAGACAAATCTTACATCAAACAGAAAGCAGGTAAATGATTTCAATTATTGGAGTTTCAAGATGAATGAGAACTGTGACTGCTCGAGTAGCTTGAATGAAGATGATAATATTTCAATCACAAGGATATCAATGAAAAAGAAAAGAAAAGATGGTAGGCATTAAAAGACTGTTTGAGGTAGCAAATATTGCTCACCATGAAAAAAACAGATGAAAAAAATAAAACAGCTCTAGGCCATTGAACTTGTCACAGAAAACACATAGAGAAAACATACAAACTTTCTAACAGTTGCCATAAGAAAAGAGATTGGAAACAGGAGACATTTTGCAAAAGATAGGAATCAGAACTATGTATATTTGCTAGATTGCACGTGAAAAGAAAAGCAAGGAAACAGTATTAAAAGTTTGAGACTGAATTAAAAATATTTATAAATCAAACATTTCCTATAACTATATGT